>CAUYQV010144660.1:0-78143 GCA_963574575.1 Galagoides demidoff | reverse complement strand
GAGTCTCCTGCCTCCGCCTCCCAAGTAGCTGGGACCACAGGTGCCCGCCACAACGCCCGGCCATTTTTTGGTTGCAGCCATCATTGTTGTTTGGCGGGCCCAGGCTGGGGATTCGAACCCGCCACCTTAGGTGTATGTGGCTGACGCCTTAGCTGATTGAGCCACAGGCGCCGAGTCGCCCATGGCCCTTTTTAGGGGCGTGGTACTGACTCTCCAGACCGTGGCAGCCTCTTGCAGCACCACACCCCTAACTGTGCTGCTGTCCTCAGCGGTAACTTCACCAGCAAAGACCAGAAGGCCCAAGGAAGACCTGCAAACTCTCAGAACACTGCCTGGGGTTTGGCACACAGCTTGTGGTCCACTGGCCGAGAGGCATCACCTAGGTAGGATGTTAAGGCTGTCGCAATCTCAAGTGGAAGAAACCCCTCTCAGCCCTGTTCATAGCACAGGGTGCCTGATTCCCGACTCCCCCAGCTGTGGGGGTGCTGCAGCCTCTATCCTGGGACCCTCCCCTCCCACCCCTAGAGCTCCTTTCCCTGTCCCCAGGGCTCAGGAGGAAGCAAGGAAAAGCCAGGCTTGGCGTCCAGGCCCAGCCTTGGGCACTCTGGCAAGCCCTTTGCAGGCCTCAGCGTCCGCATCTGCAGGACAGAGATGCTGGTGCCTGTCCGCACCAAGATGGTGGCCAGAATGCTCCGTGTGCGCCCAGGCTGCCCTTTAGCCTCTGGGCTTCAAATTATCCAGAGAGAGGCGCTTTCCTGCGGTAAATATGTCTCCCCGCAGGGCTGGTCTCCTTCAGGGAAGGCCTCCTGGAGGAGGAGGCAGTGAGGGCAGGGCTGGAAGGTGAATGACGCATGGAGGAAGTCCAAGCACTCCGGCCCCCACGCCCGGGAGGCGACGCCCGCGCGGGCCACAGTGAGCGTGGGGACCGGAGAGGCGCAGGAGGCACCGGGTGGCAGCTGGGACACGGGGGCGTGAGCCAGTCCACGGGTCACGTGGGCGCCGGCCTGGCCAGGTGGGGCGTGTGACGCAGGCGGCGCGGCCAGGTGCGCGGCGGCGCAGCAGGTGCCCGGCCCGGCCCCGCCCCGAGGCCCTCGGACCCGCCGCCCGCCGAGCAGGAAGTGGGGGGGCGGGGCTGGGAGGGACCCGAGGTCTCAGACCGGAGGCCGCTGGAGGCTGGACCCACCGTGCGCCCGCCGGCCGCGCGTCACTCCGCTTCTCCGCGGCACAGGTGAGCCCGGGAGACAGGTGAGCCTGGGGGGACAGTGAGCCTGGGGAACAGGTGAGTCGGGGGAGGGGGAGGAGACCTGGAGGTGGGGCCTTTCCTTAGCTATTCCCGCAAGCCCCGCCCCGGGGACCGCGACTACTTTAGCGACCCTCTCCTCCTCCGCCCGGGCTGCGAAAGGGCGGAGCCGCGGGCTGGGCCCCCCAGACACGACCGGGCGACCCCGGGGACACAGCTCCTGCCTTGAAGGGAAACTTCGGCAGCTCGGCAGCCGGAGCCGGGGTTTAGGCTTCAGCGCCGAGGGACTTCTGGAAGTTTGAAAGGTTCTGAGAGGATATGCAGAATAAGCCTCCTGGGGCTCCTTGGGGAATGTGTCCCCCAACCTGCTGTGGTCTCTAGAGTTCGAAGCAGCACCCCTATGCCCCCCAGCACGCCCTGGAGGGCTTGGCACAGGTGCAGGAAGGGGTACTGCCGTGCCTCCGACTGAAGGGAGTGTACAGGGCTGCAGGGGAGGCTGCTCCATGAAAGTTGTGGGTCCCATTTACCAGCGGGAACCGTGGACACCTGGTGCCCCGCCTCTGTTTCTGCATCTGCAAAATGGGAGCAAGCATCCCTTTTGAGCGCTGAGTGTGGACCCCAGTCCTGCTTGTGGGACGGGGGGCCTGAGGGAGTGGCAGCCGTGAGTCCTCGGTGCCACTGCATCTGAACAGGTGCCCACCTGGGCTGTGTCTTTGAGATGAATGTTTACCACCTGACGTGGGGGTTGCCGTGCTGGATGCCTTGGGGACCAGGGAGAGGGTCCCAAGTGCTGTCTGTGGCCGTCTACCCAACCTCCGTCCTGCGCTCAGGTGGGTGGGCTCAGGTCTGTCTGAACTAAGGCGAGTCACGTGAGCCTTCTGGGCCTCAGTTTCTTCATTTGTGAAAGGAAGTGAGAAGTGTTCCCTTACAGGGTGTTGACCCAGCAAACTCGTGCAAGAGCTCCTGTTCTGGGTCTAAGTGTGCCAGACGGATGTGGTCTTTGCTTAATGATGTTCTTGGTCCACAGAGAAGAGGCTGAGATTGGGGGAGCTGTAGGCTGAAGGCAGGTGGGAGGGAGCAGTGTAGGTGAGGGTTGTATGGGCTTCCTGGAAGAAGTGAGGGCTCAGACACTGGAATAGAGGGCACCTGGAGGGTGAGGTGGAGCAGGTGTGCCAGCTGGAGGCCTGCAGGGGAGAGGGCTTGGCTCCCCCTGGGTCATTTCTGACCCTCTGTGGGAAGCGCTCTCTACCTGCACAGCAGGAAACTGAGGACAGAGGGGCAGTGGTGCAGCACAGGTGCCGGGGACCCCACTGCAAGCCTTGGTTTGCAGCCCTGAGATTGGCAGCCTGTGTTTGTGTTGTGCTCCAGGCTTGAGCACTCACCGAGGGTTTGGGCATCCCAGTTTTGGTCTCCGTTTCAGGTTTACGTGGAACGCGTGTCCCCTGGGCCTGGGGTCTCCCTCCCTACGTGCACAACTGTCCGTCCTTGGCAGCATCTTTATTTCTAGACTCTGTGGCTGAGCCCAGACTCCCCACTCACCTGGTACCCTGTGCTGAGACAGTCATCTAGGTCAGGACAGGGCCTGGCTCCTTGCCCGGCTCTGGCTGGCCAGCAGTCCGACCCAGGCAGGTCATGTTACCTGCACACCTGGATCCCTCACCTGCCAGAGAGGGAAGACACCCACCTTCCAGAAGTTTGGGGAAGGGCTGAAGATGGGATGGGAAGGCCTTCGGAGGGCACTGCCTGCCTGGGGCCTGTAAGAGTGGGACTCTGATTTCCTGCCTCAGGCTCCTCTTGAAGCCCTTGGGGGCCTGGCCGGGTCCAGGCTTAGGGACATCTGGATTCAGAGTGGGAAGCCTGGGAGTGACTGGGCAGGGCAAGTAGACCCCCCACCCTGCTGCGAGGAATGAACCTCTAGTTAGATGTGCCGAGGTTTCCTTCTCGACCCTGTGGGCGTTTGCTCCAGATACCTGTGTTGTGGCTGCTCTGGGCACTGTAGGGTGTTTAACCCTTCTCTGTCCCGTCCCCGCTCCAGGCTAGTGCCCAAGACCACCACCACCGTCTCCAGACCTGCTGAGAGTGTCTCCTGCTGAGGGCCACCCTGCAAATACAGATGGCTGCCATGTGCGGCCGGACTTAACAAAGCCAGATCCTGCCCCCAGATTACATGTGGCTCCAAGTTTCAGGCTGGGCCGGGCAGAATTTCCCAAGTACAAGGGTGTCATTATGGGTTTGGTTTGTCTGCACAGAGACAGGGGTTGGGTGGAAGGTGCTGGAGAGGCCAAGCCCCACCAGGCAGGCTGGGGTCAACAGGACCTACAGGCCAGGGTAGGAGGACAGAGATGCCCAAGGCTGGAACTACCCCTGGGTGGAGCTAGAGACCATGCAGTAGCCTAACCAGAGGGGTGGCAGCTTCCAGACTCAAGGCGATTGGGTCCTGGTAGCCAGAGAGCATCTGTGACCTGAGCTCTAGCCCAGGGGAGACTGTGGTTCTGTGGGGCAGCAGGAGGGATGGGATGGTGCCAGGGGCTGGGCTAAGAGCAGCCCTCCCAGCCAAAGCGAGGCACGTGCAGCTTAGGGTTTGCAGGCTGGGTGGGTCACTGAGACTGGCCAGAGTCCTCCCTAACCCCACCTGGTCTTCCATGTCCTGTAGCTCCTCCTGGAAAGTCCCACAAGTCCCTTAATCACCCCTAAAATACATGTCAGGAATACCAGGCAAGGTATTTAATAGCAAGGAGAATAGTGAGGGCCCAACCATGGGGGCCCTTTTCAGCCCACCCTGAGCAGAAGCAGTAGGAAGGCACCTGAAAAGTAGACAGATGGGCCAGGGAGCCTCTTTGGAAAGACAGAGACAAAGTGAGGAGACCGGGGCGGAGCAGCTCAGAGCCTGCCCTTCTCGCATCAGTGTGGGAATTGAGCCCAAGTATTTGTAGGGGCATGAACACAAAATTGTCCCTGCCCCCAAAGGCTTACAGACATTGGGAGATGGAGACAGACGGCCAGCCTGCAGCGGTGGCCACTGTGCATGCCTTTGGAGCTTTCCTGAGGCTGCTCAGCGAATCCAGGCTGCCTCAAAAGGGAGCAGATCCGCCTCTGTGGCTTATGGCCACTGCTGGGCACCTGGCCTCTGTCTGGCACCATTGCCTGGACAGAGAGGCCTGTACTTGCTGGGAGGGCAACTGAAAGGAATCTGAACTCCAGCCCCTCCCTTTCACCAGCTCCAGGTCAGCAGGCATGGGCCAGTGTCTGGTAAGGAAACTGACCTAGACAGGCACAAAACCCAGCAGCCTGCAGGAAAGGCTGGAGTGGGGCAAGGAGTCCCACAGACCCCTCCAGGACAGATGCCTGTGCTCATGGTGTGTGCACCTGGGCCTCCCACCAGCGTGAAGCCTTTTTCCTAAATAGAAGCAGAAGCAGACAACCAACTACCACCAGACGTTGTTTACAGAAAGCCCCGTGCCTGAAAGACCAGCAGGGGCTGAGACAGGGAGGAGAAAGTGTGCGGTGGGGTCGAGGCTTCAGCATCCAGCCAAGAGAAATGTGTTCAGAAGAAAATGTCATCCTTATGCTTAGAGTTAATAGAAGATGTTGCATGCATAAAACAAGAACAGGATGCTGTGACTGAAGAATAAAGAAAGCTCTTTGTAGGGTAATGAAATGAACAAGACTGGGGACAGACTGGGAGATTAAGTAGGATTGTCCCACGAAGGAAAACAGATGGAAAAGTAGGAACAGAGAGGTGAGAAATCGGGAAAGATTTTAGGGCTTCAATACTCATTGATGGATACTCCAAGAAAGAAAACCAGCATGGAAGAAATTAATGAAGAAATGGTACTAAAACACTTGTGGTCCTAAAAGACAGGGATAATCATCTGGGAAGTGGCACCTGGCACCAGAGCCCCTCAGCAGGGCATGGTCTGAGGTGGAGAGATTGGAGTGTCATCGGGGCCCCCTGCCAGCAGCACTGAGGACAGAGAAGAACAGAACAGAATGATTCGCAGTTCTGGAAGAAAAAGGGCATTTCTAGACGGTCAGAAGCAGGCACCCCTGCAGGATGGTTCTGGGGGGTGGGGTGAGGGGGATGTCAGGTCTGCCCCAGGCGAGCCCAGAGGGAGGAGAGAGGGTCTCTGGGACTCAGAACTGTAGGACAGATTCTCAGGAAGCACACAGCAGAGACCCTGGAATGCTTGGGGAAAGATTAACCAGGAGCCAGGGCTGAAGCCGGAGGAAATAATTAACAGGGTGGTGAGGCCTTTTCACCCGTGGGGCTGCTGGCCTGATGTGGCATTGCAGGGCTGAGTCCTCCACAGGTGGGGAGAGGGTGGGGACAGCCTGAGGCTGTGACTTATTGAAAATCCTGGGAGAAGCTAATGAGCCCAGAGAGGTGGCCCCTGGGAAAGGCGCAGGTAGGGACACCAGGCTTTCGGGATACGCCTCTGTTGCTCTTTCACTTTCGAATCTGTGTCCAAGCAGTGCTTTAATAAAATTAAAATCAGAAGGCAAAGAAGGCACAGGGGTGCTGCCAGGGCCGCAGCTCCCGACACCTGGGCTCTGGAGGGCACTGGGTCTCAGAGTTCCTGCCCACACCCTTCACAATGTCGCCCTCCTTAGGGCCCTGGGTCCCCAGCCCATGGTGCCCCAGGCCTGTGGGTGTGGCTGCCTCTTGGGGAATGGAGGCCACACCCAGCGATGGCTCACCCGACAGGTTCCCATTAGGGCACCTTCCAGCCTGAAGCAGCCTTTGACCACCCCTGGGAGAGGCTGCCATAGCCAAAGTGCCACCCGCCAGGGCTAAGGCACTATCTTGAAGGAAGAGGCTAGGAAGAGTCATACTTGGGCAAAGAAGTGGTGGCCTGGAGGGCAGGAAGGAACGTGGGGGGGGAGGGAGCTCCTGAAAGCATTTATTTGTGGGGGAGAAGGATGTGTCTATGGAAAGTACCCCCCAGATAAATAAACCATGTTTAGAAGGAAAGGCCTGCACAGGGTCTTGGGGCTGTCCATGGGGGTATCTTGTGCTTGCTGCCTAGAGAGAAGTCTGAAGTCAACTGGCTCCTCCACCAGGTTAAAACGCAGACAGGCTACTATAGTGGGTGACCTACGATGTTGCAGACCTGCCCAGGCCCTGGCTGGCATCACAGAAGCCAGGCCCCCAGGGGAGGCCTGGTGTAGCTGCTGGTGGTGACTCGGCATGTCCTGAGGAATGTGCCCTCCCAGCCAGCGTGGGGGCAGCCAGGGCTCTGTGGTCAGCCCCTCCCTAGGGCCTGCACTCCTGCCTGGAATGGTTTTTGCAGAGAACTGTTGTCCCTGAGAGCTTGGTGGCCTCTGGGACTGAGTGGGGACAGAGAGCCAGACCTCCCAGTGTCCTACAGATGCTCTAGCGAGCTGATTTAGTCAGTCTTGTGGCCTCACTGGGCCTTCCTGCAGAGAGTAAATCTGGGCAAGTGACTCTGAGCCTTGTTTTTCCACCAGAAAAAAAGGTTTTGACCTCTAGAGATATGTGGTTGTCACACAGTCTGGGGGCCTCAGGACACACTGGGTGGTGCTGGCCCTGTTTTTATGTGACTTGAAGAATAGAGGAGCACATTTCCTCCACGTGGTACTTGCTCTTCCGTGGTCTTCCTGAGCGCTGGCACCTGTTCCACTGCCCGTGCAGTCTGAGGAGAACAGAGTGGTCCACAATGGCACGGCCTCAGTCACCGCAGCACTGGCGTGGGCCCAGCAGCCAGCCAGGTCCCGTTTCAGACCCTTTGCACCCCTAAGCTCCTGGATACTTCATAGCAGCCTCAGGGATGGGCTTTCAGTGCCCTTCATCAGATTTTGAGACCAAGACACACAAAAGTGGCATCACTTGCTCCCAGACGCTGTGCCCCAGGCAGGGCCGTGCCCTAACCCATGTGGGAGCCTCTGGGCTGGGATGTGCCCAGAGCATTGGGAGGGCAGACCCTCAGGATGGGCCAGTTAGTGAGGCTGAGAGAGGGGCGCAGACCAGAGCCTAGCTTGCCTTGGTCAGGAAAGGTGGCCATGGATCGTCCCTACCCCACCCAGGACATGATGCTGCAGAGTGCCCAGGAGCAAACCTTCAGGGGACTCTTGCTGGGCCCCAGCTCAGGTGTGTGCGTCCAGCTCCACATTTCTTGATCACCTGGGGTCCCTGGCCACCAGGACTCCATCTGGATGCACATGACCATGGTCATGGCATCAGGGGACAGGCACAGTGGTGAATTTCCAGCCAGCTCATCAAGATTCTCTGTGAGAAGAACACACGTCCCAAGCCTGAGGGTGCAGGAAGGAGGAAAGGGAGAAATGTTGGGACCAGCCTCAGGAGCATCAGGCCCAGGGCTAAGGATGGTGGGGTATAGATGGACTGGGGACACATGATGCCAGCAGGGATGGGCCAGAGCATCCCTGGGGTGGGGAGCAGGTGGCCCACTGGTGGCCCACATGTGGCAGTTTGGGGCCATGGTGATGCCTGTGGGGTGGCTACTCCCCCACGCTGGGTGGCATGTCCTGCTGTCCTGGGTTGGGGGTCAGTGCTGTGCTACTGTTACACCTGCACCGGACAGGTGCTGTCCTCAGAGGAGGCTCCTGGGGCTGGGGCTGCCGGCTCCATTCTGAGGTTGGGGATGTGGAAGGGTGCTGCTACATGTTGCCTGGCATATGGAAGGGTTTTGTAGACAGCCATCCACAGCCATGTCACCACATAGTGTGGCTGAGAGAGGGGCACAGACAGGCCGGGCTTGGGTCCTGGGCCTGCCACATCCTCTGCTTCATCCTGGGCAAGTCCCCAGGCCTCGCTGTTTCACTTGGAAAATGAGAGGAGACAGCCACTCCTCAGGGGAGCCTGGCCTGGGGGCTCTAGGAGGCTGAGGTCACCACCATCTTATCTGGTGCCAGTCTTGGGGCACTCCAGAGGACGGCATTAACTGTCCTTGTGACCACAAGGAAGTGCCTGTTGTCAGCCCAGGCCTGTGGGGCTCCAGGGCCAGGCACCCTGAGCCACCCCAGCTCACCCTCAGCTCAGGAGTTTTTCCGAGTGTGCTGCCCAGCAGAGGAGGCGGGATGTTCCTCCCAGGTCCCTGAGAGCTCAAGAACCAGCATCTGCCTGACCCTGCCATCCTCAGACACACCCCTCCATCGGGGCAGGTGGGGGCTGGGCTCCTAGGGACTGGTTTGTGCTGCTGACCTGCCCTGCCACCAGCTGAGTCACCATCCTTTGCACAGTGGGGCTCTAACCCAGCGGGTTCTAAGGAACAGGAGGAGCGGATGGCCAAGAGGGACAGGGAGTAAGGCCCTCACGAGACCCTTGCTCTGCCCTTCCCCAGGACCCTGAAGCACAGCATGTCGGAGCCGTACTCGGACAGCTCCTTGGAGGACAAGCTTCTGGAACACCGCTTCCACTCAGAGCTCAGACTCGATGCCAACGGGAACCCAGCCCCCGGGTTCCCCATGGTGCGGGGTTCCCTGCAGGTCAGGGCCAATGCCGCCTTCCAGTCCGAGGCCCCGGCACCCTCAGGGGACGGGGAGTCACGGCCTGTTGTTCTGAGCACACAGAGCCCGGCGGCCCTCAAGATGGGCACCCAGCAGCTGATCCCCAAGAGCCTGGCTGTGGCCAGTAAGGCAAAGACCCCAGCCCGTCACCAGAGCTTCGGGGCAGCGGTACTCAGCAGGGAGGCTGCCCGGCGGGGCCCCCAGCTCCTTGCTGTCCCCAGCTTCTCCCTGGATGACATGGACATGGACTCAGGCCCCGGGGGGATGCTGAGGCGGAACCTGCGGAACCAATCCTACCGGGCGGCCATGAAGGGCCCGGGCCAGCCGAGCAGCCAGGGGGAATCCGTCCAGCTGAGCCCCAAGCTCCAGGCTCTAGCTGAGGAGCCCAGCCGGCCTGCCCGGTGCCCAGTGAAAAATAAGGTAGGGGCCTGCACCTGGACAGTGGGGAGGGGCTGTAGGCTGGGGTGCCCTGAGTCTCTTCATCCTCATCCTCTGCACTGTGACTGTAGCCGCTTAGTGAGCACCTATTGTGTGCAGGCTGGTTTTTCTTTTAATTTTGAGATGGGGTCTCACTCTCACCCAAGCTAGAGTGTAGTGACACCATCATGGCTCACTGCAGTCTCCAACTCCTGGCCACAAGTGAGCCTCAGCCTCCCAAAGTGCTAGTGCCACAGGTGTGGGCCCCCGCGCCCAACTGTGTAAGCTACTGACTGGTTTAGTCTAGTGAAGCACGACAGCCAGGCCTTGGGTGTGAATACCCCACTTTATGGACAATGTGTCTGAGGCTGGGAAAGGCCAAGGGTCTTACACAGACCCCCAGATGCTGGCGTCCACCTGGCAGGCCCAGTGGAGAGCAAAGTCTTGGGTGGACACACCTCTCTCCCATCCGCAGCTGGGAATTGGCCTGTGTGAATGTAGGATGACTTGAGCAGTGACCAGCTGGGCTCAGTGTGCCCGAGGGGCTCCAGGCTGCCCATTGCCTCGGATTTGGCAGAGGTCTGAGTGTTCCTTCTGTCTATTCCCCAATTCTCTGCCTGCTGTTGGGGCTCTGGGGCTGAGGTCCAGGGTGGTGTACCCTTCCCTGGCCAGTGATGCAGCCACAACTGTACATGTCTCTGAGTCTGGGGACCTAGTGGGACAACATGGGGCCCCTGGACTTGGTGTACCTTCCCTCTGAGTCACTCTCCCCAGAGACAGGGGCCAGGCCCATGTGGCCAGCAGCCAAAGGCAGGGAGAGCTGCCCAGCTGGCCAGGGCCCACCTACCGGGGCTTCTCCAGCAGCCTTGGAAGGCCTGAGCTTCCTCAGGAATTGGGAACAGCAGCTCTGGGCCGGGGGCATCTGCGCAGACTGGAAGCAGCCCGAGGCACAATGACCGACTTGGTGAAGGGCTGGGGAGTGTCTCTTGTTGCTGTGTGAGCCCGGGCACATACTTGAACCCTACAGACCCTTGGCCTCCCCGTGTTAAGCAGCAGTCCTACTGGGGTGGACTCGAGATCAGAACTCAGCTACCTGAGTGCTGGCCACTGTCTACAGGAAGGGTATCCTCCCCTGGGTGCCCTCCCCCTCCCTCTCTGCCCTGGCCTTCTGCCCAGATGGAGCTGCAGCCCTAGGCTCAAGGGAAGCTGAGACCTCCTGTCAGTGATGGCCATCCAGCCTGGAGGCTGAGGTGGCCCCATGTCTTCTTGGCCATCAGCTATACCAGGCCCCAGAATCACCTAGGGAACTTTGTTGTGGGTCCCTACACCCCAGGGGCTGGGATGGGCCCACCACTCTGTACTCAGCCCAGGCCCAACCTACAGTGATCACTTGCTCAAAACTCACACTCACTGATTCCCACATCCGCAGACACTCCCTGAGCTACATGCCTAGTGCTGGGGTGCCAAGGTGGGCCCTGTGGGTGAGGTCTGCATCCTTGGAGTGCTCACAGGGCCAGGGGACTGTTGAGGGCTGGGCTGAGCCCAGCTCAGGGGGCAGTGGGAGCCCAGAGGAGGGGGCTGCCCATGACTTGGGGCCTGGAGCAAGGAGGGCAAGAGCAGAGGCGGGAAGGGTGGGGGCTGGGGCAAAAGCTCCAGGCAGACCTGGAGGCAGCTAGGGTGGGGGCTCCAGGATGCAGGGCTCAGGGTGACTGCCAGGTGCAGCGAGGGGAGTGTTCAGGTCCCAACCTATTTGAGAAACCAACTCCTGCTTTCTGGGAACCAGCATATTTGTGAGGTTGGGAACATGTTGTGTCCTGGCCAAGGAGGCCCAAACTGGGCATCTGCAGGGTAGGGCCCAGTCGCCTCCGATGTTGTCCTTCAGCTGCTGGTCCCTGCCCTTTTACTCCAGATCATGGCCTGCAAGGGCCCCAAGTATAGCCCCCTGTCCCTGTTAGCCTTTGCAAAGCCCAATCTTGGGTTTCCTCAGGTCCCTTTGGGTCTCCCAGACCCTCCACCCACTGTCCTGACCATCTCTCCTCAGAACTAGCTCCATCCTCCTCCTCTAGGCAGCCCTCCAGGACCTGCTCTGGGCCTCCACCTGTTGGCTGGGGGGCCCTCAGGCCCTTGTGGGGTTGACATTTATTGAGCACCTTCTATGTGCCTTACATAACCCCTCCCACTGGCCATGACTTTGCACATGGAACTGAGAAGGCCCTGGGTACCAGAGCAGGAGAGTCACACATAGTAGGCCCACACCTGTCCCTCCCTGCTGACTGCCAGTGTTTGTCTCTCGTTTGCACAGAGGACGCTGGGGCGGAAACGTGCACATAAAGGCTCCTTCAAGGATGGTGAGTGTGGCTTCAGCCGGCAACCAGAGGCCGGGCTGGCTGGAGCTGGGCTTCCTGGGGGTGTCCCTGGGGCTTGGAGAACTTCTTCTGTGGGGTCCTTCCAGGGACCCAGATCCTGAGGTCCCAGTAGTTCTAACTGCAGCTCTGAAGGATCTAGAAAGTTCCCTCGGGTTCCCTTCTGTGCCGTCCCAAAGCAGAGGACAGATAGTCCCCGCACCCAGCCTGAGCACCCCAGGTGTGTGGAAGGCCCAGCCCATAGTGGCTGTGGTTGTGGGACTAGGGCCAGGTCAGAGGGTGCTGGCCCCAGGAAGTGCAGATTCCAAGCGGTGCGTTCCACCTGCAATCCTCACGGTCAGAGGGGATCCGTGGGGAGACTCAGGAGGGAGACCTGGATATTAGCGGCACCCATGGGGAGGCTAAGGCATGAAAGGTTAGGGCGGTAAGGCCCAGGGGCGTTGGGGGTCTTGAGTGCCCAAGACCTGGCCTTGCTGAGAGGCTCTGAGACACAGTGACCTGAACCAGGAAGGGCCTTCCATCCCTGCCAGTCCCTGGAAGCTTTGTGGTCGGCCATGGACTGGGAAGTGGGGATCCAGCCTCCTCTATAAAAGTCTCAGGGAAAAGCCACCCCGAGGGAAGCAGCAGCCATGTCACAAGTCCAAGGTGAAGTTGGTGGAGGCTCCTCTACAGGTGTAATGGTGCCCTAAGCTGGGGACTAGCTCATCCCAGTCCCAGGTGGGGCTTGCCGAATAGGAGGAAGGTTCGAGGGGACAACACCAGAGCCTTCCAGCTCAGCCAGGGCACGTCCCACCCAGGACCTCCCTCCCACTGCCCAGACACAGCTGCTGGGGCTGCTCTGACCCTGGTCTGAAGGTGGCTCTTCTCTCTCCAGACCCCCAGCTCTACCAGGAGATCCAGGAGCGTGGCCTGAACACCAGTCCTGAGTCTGATGACGATGTGCTTGATGACCCCACCAGCCCAGAGGGGACTCGAAAGGTGGACTCCACCATTGTGGTCAAAAGCTACAGGCCTGCCCAGGTCACTTGGAGCCAGCTCCCAGAGGTAGGCTGGGGGAGTGGGGGAGCACAGGAGCCCCTGGTCATTCCCTCCCCTGGTCCATGCCATCACACAGATGAGGGGCATCTGGGCTCACACTGACCTGTAGGGAGCTGAGGGCACAGGGGCCCCCTTCCTGAGACCCTGCCCCCAGAAGGGCTGGAGAGTCTATGAGAGGAGGCAGTTATGAGGGGCCAGGGCCAAGCTACCCCCTCACTTTCCTGTCTGAAATGGGGCTATGGAGGGCGTGGCCCAGGCAGTGTCCCCAGTGTATGGGGAGGGCCCCAGTGGTGGACAGACTCATGACCCTGTCCTAAGCAGGAGAGGGTGGGCCTGGCTTTTCTTCATTTGCCAGACAATGGGTCCCCTTGTTTGCTGTTCCCATGGGGGACAAGGGTTGTGGCCGGTGACCACCCCTATGCTCCACACTGCTGCACGCCATGGGATCCCAGCCAAGGCAGGCCCCACACTGGGGTGAGGGCTGGTAGGGAAGCCTCCCCACAAATGGAAAGGTCTGGATGCATGTTTACTCCCATGCTGGGAGCTAGGGGTGTGTGATCTCCCTGGCTTGGGGTGAGGTGCCATCACCAGGGTCTGACACTGCCTGCCTAGGAAGAGGAGACCTTCCACGGGGTGGTGTGGCTATGCGGTGCTGAGTGAGGGGGCTCAGGTGGAGCCACCAGACTGACATAGTGTCACCCATCCTTCCAGGGCTGGACATTGACTCACTTGACCTGGGGGTGGGGTCTGAGTCACAGTGCCACCCTCCAGCTCTCACACCACTCCAGCCCCAGGGAGGGTCTTTGGGGTGAGAGCCCCTCCCTACACTCAGGCCCTTCCCTCCCTGGCCACCCGTGTTCTAGGAGGGCTTGGCTCTCCCTGCCCCCACCCCCACCGATAGCCACTCTGTCCTCCATATGGGTCCTGGGTCCAAGGGAGGAGGTCAGGAAGGCATGTGGCTCAGGCTTCCAGATGTGTGAGTGGCAACCCCGGCTGTGCCATCCTCAGGTGGTGGAGTCAGGAGTCCTGGACACGCTGCCAGCTGAGGAACGCAAGAGGCAGGAGGTAAGAGTATGGGCAGGGCTGCCCCAACTGTCATGGGCCGCACAGAACCTGTGGGAGGGAACGCAGCCACGGTGACCTGAAGACTCTGCCTTCACCCTGTGCTGGGCACGGCCTGAGCCCTGTGTGTCACCATGTGAATCCTTAGGGCAGACTCGATACGGAGGGGCCACCCTTACCTCTTCCCAGTCAAGGACAGGGTCCTCGCACAGTTTGTAAGTGGAGAGCTAGGGTGCAAGCCTGGGGCATCAGGCTCACGTCCCCGGGCTGGCTGTCCTAACAGCCTTATCCAGGAGTTCTGTCCAGGGCTGGTGGCCCCCCCTTGCCCCACTGCCCAGATCACTCCTAAGCCCAGGTGGCTCATCCGACCCCTCTCTGCAGGCCATCTTTGAGATCCTCACATCCGAGTTCTCCTACCAGCACAGCCTGAGTGTCCTAGTGGCTGAGTTCCTGCAGTCCAGAGAGCTGCGGGCAACCATGACGCAGACAGAGCATCACCACCTGTTCTCCAACATCCTGGACGTCCTGGGCGCCAGTCAGAAGTGAGGCCCGTGCCACAGCAGCTCCCCACCCTGGGGCCCGCTTAGCACTGTGGCGATGTGGACAGGCTCTGGGAGGGCTGTGGCTGGGGTGGTTTGGAGCAGCTGCTGGCTCAGATGAGGTGACACCAAGGGCCCTTTGAGGCCCCTGAGGGCTGGGATGGCCTAAAGACCAGGTTACAAGCATCCTGGACAATCCCAATGGGCGGAGCGCTTCCCAGGGGCATGGCCCCCTGCAGAACACCTGGATGTGGAGGCCACATGACCAACGGGGTGCTCAGTGGCTGGGAGGCAGCCACGGGTCATGTTGCACCCAGAGGTGTCTGGTTGCAGGGACTGAAGGCAGAGGGGACGGGCACGAGGCTGCAGGCCTGCATGTGTGTGCATGTGTGTGTCCACATGTGGGGAGATGTATGTGGATATCTACACACATGTGCATGGGTGTGTGGGTATACATGCATGTGTGTACACATGGGGCTGTGTGTATGGGTGTGTGTGAATGCATGGGGTTGTGCGTGTGTGTGTGGGTATATGTGTGCATTGCATGGTGCATGTGTCTGAGTGTGCATGTGTGTGTGCATGCGTGGGCTGAGCCTCCTGCAGGCCCTATACTCAGGAGAAACCCCTGGTGTCAAGCCTCAGCCTCACTGCTGACCAGGTGGATTTGCGTGGTACTGCTGAGAGAACAGGTCCTGTGGGGCTGGCCACGTATTGGGCCCTTGGACAGTGCTGGCTCATTCACGTCAGGATCAGGCCTCACCCAGTGCCACCTACGGAAGTTTCAGGGCTGGGGGTGGGTGCAGAAGGAGACTTGTCCTGTCAAGTCTTCCATGACTAGCTGTGGGAAACTCCCAAGCCTTGACTAGGGGTATCTGGGATCACCCCTGCCCTAGCACTGACCCCCAGCTGTGCAGACTATGTGTCCCCCTAGAGTGGTCGCCTCTGCATTGAGTGGCTGTAAGTTTGCTT
This sequence comes from Galagoides demidoff, assembly GCA_963574575.1. Lineage (NCBI taxonomy): Eukaryota > Metazoa > Chordata > Mammalia > Primates > Galagidae > Galagoides > Galagoides demidoff. The sequence goes on along the minus strand of CAUYQV010144660.1, from coordinate 63,027 downwards.
CTGAATTCTGTGGGCTTCAGATTGACCATTATTGTCCCTGAGGTGGGACACTATGGCTCTTCCTCCAGCTGGACTCTAGCCGGTCCTGGCGTCCACAGTGACCACCCTGGGGAATCAGGCTACTTTGGGTCAAGGCTGGTTGCTGGCTCTCCCAGACCTTCCTCAGAAGTCCAGTCACCCATTGGAGGTGCCTGTTCACACTTATGTGAGGTATTCTGTGTCTGAGCAACTAGGACCTCCTACACCATCAGGGGCGTCGTCCACAGACACCTCTGTCCCTGTCATGCTGCCCCATCTGCTGGGGCTCCCCAAAGACAAGAGGCTCTCTGACACCCCCTCACAGCCAGCACAGCCCTGTGTGGATAGAGGGTCCTGGCAGGACCCAGTGAGAAGTGGGGCCTAAGGGACCTGGCCCATTTCTAAGCTAGGCCAGGGGCTCCTTGGACATCAGAGCTCAGGTGTACAGCACAGAGTTCCCAGCCACCACCTCACATACAAGGTAGCCACCTTGGGCCCAGGCATTGAGGCTGTGGCTGCCTATGGGAGTGGACCCCTGGCTGTCCCTGACCCAGCTCAGACTGTTAACTTACTCCATCCTTTACCACCCTGGCCGAGGCCTAGGTTATGGAGAAGGCTGGGCCTGGTGGTCACCTGCAGAGAGTCTGCTGAGAGCCAGGGCCCCACCCTCAACACTGGCCTCTATCACCTGCTCAGAACGGGGTAGGACTCAGTGCATGTGGACAGTTTGTGAAGCTGGGCAAGAAGCTTAGCCAACAGAGCTGCGTGGGATTTGGGACCTGTCCTTGGTGGCCCTGTCTTGCTCCTGAGTCTATCTGCATGACCAGAAGGCTGGGCACTTGTCCACTCCCCCTCTTATGTGGCCTTTCTGTCCTCCAGCTTTTCCCAGGAGCGGGTACAGGCCAGGTGCTGCCCAGTGTGCCCAGGTGTTTCAGGTGGGAGGAGCTCATCTGTCCCAGGGCGTCCTGGGCTAGACCATGGCAGACAGCCACACCTCAGGGAGCTTGGCTGGGTTCCTGTGTGTGTTTGTGTGCATGTACGTGTCCATGTGTGCTTGTGTATGTGCATGTAGGGCTGCCTGCCAGGCCCCGCCCTCGCCCTCAGCCCTGCCTGCCTGTTTGCAGGTTCTTTGAGGACCTGGAGCAGCGGCACAAGGCCCAGGTGCTGGTGGAGGACATCAGTGACATCCTGGAGGAGCACGCCGAGAAGCACTTCCACCCCTACGTGGCCTACTGCTCCAACGAGGTGTACCAGCAGCGCACCCTGCAGAGGCTGACGTGAGTGGCCCTCCGGGGGTCCAGGCGTCCCGGGCTTGGGAAAACACTGCACTTGTCCCAGAGCACATTTCCCACTCACAGCCCGGCTGCTGTGCATCCAGCCTCATGCAACCTGGCAGGACAGCCTGTCCTCTGTTGCAGGAGCAGCAGTGCCACCTTCCGCGAGGTCCTACGGGAGATCGAGAGGCGGCCCGCGTGCGGGGGCTTGCCCATGATCTCCTTCCTCATCCTGCCCATGCAGAGGGTGACCCGGCTGCCGCTCCTGACGGACGTGAGTACACGACCGGGTGGCCTGGGCAGGATAGCTGCCTTCAGGGGGCCGCCTTCAGTGTGGGCATCACTCCCACACTGTCTCTGACACTTTACAGTCACAAGTGTAAGCTTAATACCCAGTGTGACTTGGGTGCTGCCACCCACGCAGCACTGGTGCCAGCCTGTGTCCCACGCTTTGTGAATTTTTGTTCACTAACCTGACAGCTCGGGGGTTTCGCTCACAGAGATGAGCGTCACCCAGAGCCCTGCCAACCCTCCCTCCCCCACCTTCCCTGTCAGTACTGAGCACATGCGCAGAGACCTCAGGACACCTGTCACTCTGCCTCTTTCTTCAATAGAGAAAGGGCCTTGGGGGACTCACGCTGTGAACTGTGTCTCTGCAATGCCAAGGCAGAGGGCGTGTGGGGGTGAGGGCACATACACACTCATGCACTCACAGGCCTATGCACGCATGTGTAAGCATGTGACATAAGCACACAATGAGCCTGCACACAGGTACACACCACCTTTACACATACAGCCACATACACGGCAGGACTGAGCTCAGCGGTCAGAGGCTACACAGAGCAGGTGCTCGGTGGCTGCCCAAGCTGGATGGAACCTTAGACCTCCCGGGGGTACCTGGGACCTGCAGAAATGGGGCTGCAGGGGACTCCCACTGACCGTCTCCAAGCTGGATGAGACAGCTCAGGGTGGATGGGGCTGGGGCCCCATTCCCATTCCACCTGGCCTGAGCTGGCAGAGCCCTGGGTGGCGTGGAGGCTATCCAGGGGCCAGGTGCACCAGTGAGGCCAGCTCTGGATCACTCTGGGAGCCCCACCCAGGACCTGGTGTTGGTGGGGAGCTTTGTGCAGCTGCTATACCTGGGGTGCATGAGGAGACCTGGAGCCTCACATCTGCTGTCCTTTCCAGACACTCTGCCTCAAGTCCCAAGGCCACCCTGAGAGGTATCAGGCTGCTAGCCGTGCATTAAAGGCCATCAGCAAGGTGAGGGGTGTCCAGAGCAGGGGGTACCCAGTCCCAGTGTCCAAGCTAAGCTAGACCCTGGGGCAGAGAGGTTCCTGGATCATCCATCCCAAACCTTTCATAGTACTGACAGGGAAACTGAGGCCCAGAGCCAGTGGCGTAATCACACAGTGGTGAACCCACAGCAAGGCTGGGCGGGTGGGCTGGGCATGCTGGGGCTGGGGATGGGGAGGTGCCGTGGGCCCCGCAGCCTCAGAGTGCTCACACATGTGCCCACACGTAGCTGGTGAGACGGTGCAATCAGGGTGCCCACCAGATGGAGCGCACAGAGCAGATGTACACGCTGCACACACAGCTGGACTTCGGCAAGGTGAAGGTAGGTGCCCCTCCCCAGGCACCAGGCGACTCAGGCTGCCCTCCCCAGGCACTAGGTGACTCAGGCCGCCCCTCCCAGGCACCAGGCGACTCAGGCCGCCCCGCCCCAGGCACCAGGCAGCTCAGGCAGCCCCTCCCCAGGCACCAGGCAACTCAGGCCACCGCTCCCCAGGTACCAGGCAGCTCAGGCAGCCCCTCCCCAGGCACCAGGCAGCTCAGGCCGCCCCTCCCCAGGCACCAGGCAGCTCAGGCCCTTCTCAACCACTTCCCTCCCACTTTTCCTACTGTACTGCTTCTGAGTCCAGGGGTCACACCCCGCAAGCCTGAGGGCTGGAGAGAGGCCTGGGGTCTGGGCCACACTTAGCCAGTGTGTTTGCTCTCTCCAGGCCTCTGTTTTCCCATCCGCAAGTGTCCCTTTGTGCACCCCTCCCCCGCTCCCGCTGGGTGGGTGTCTCTGGCCTCCCCCCCAGGATCACACAGGCAGAGAAGGCCCCAGGTCCTGAGTGACTGAGCAGAGGGACAGCAGGCTTACCCTGGGCCAGGACTCCTTGGTGGCTTATTCGGTGCTGGGAGAGATGGTCACTTCAGGGCCAGATCAGGTCTCAGGTTTCCTAGTGAGGCCTGGATTCTGGGGAAGGAGCAACCTCCAGAGCCCTTCCCAAGCAGGCAGGATTCAGACCTCTGCCCCACAGAACAGCCCCCGGGATTCCACAAACTGACCCTGTCCTTGTGTTGTCCAGAGGCTACCCCCAAAGGCGGCCCTGTTTGGGCCTCTTATTCTGGTGCCCTGTCCATGTAGTGCTCTTTGCCTTTTCAGAGGTGCCCTACTTTGGGTGACATGTCACAGGCCACCCTAGGTCAAGGGTGGAGCAACAGAGTGAAGGGTGTGGAGGTCCCACACAGCAAGGACCCCTCCTGGATGGGTCAGGGCGGGCTTCATGGAGGAGGTGTCAGGACCACCCACTGCCAGCACTGAACTCACACCCACGCAGGTTGCTCTCAACTTTGGGGTGGAGTATACCCCTGGTCAGAGCAAGGATCCCATCCTAGGCCTGGCTCACCCCTGAGTGGGGCAGGAAGAGCAGGCGCCTCTGGGTGGGGAAAGCGGCCTGAGGGAGGGGCTCAGCATAGGGAGTGGGTATGGGGTGTCAAGACGGGCCGTGTTAGGGCACAGGTGACAGGTGGCCTTCCTCCACTCTGCTCCCCACAATGCGGCCCCAGGCTGGAGGTAATGTGTCTGTGAACTGGGGGTCAGGAAACGCCAGTGGACAGTGAAATGTGGGTGTTGTGAGAAGGCTGGCACTTCCCATTGTGCCCTGTCCCTCACAGGCGAAGGCATATGGGGGCATCCCCAGGCCTGGCCCTTGCCTCCTGGCTCAGATGGGACATTCACGGTGCCAGTGAGCTGTGGGCACGGTTGGAGGTCCAAGTGGACTGTCTCGGGCAAGGTCTGGCCTGGGCCTTTATTCAAGATCTGGACACATCACATCTCCTCCTCTGTGTGGCCCCGACCAGGGGTGGCCGGCTGGTCACCTGTCCTTTCTGGGCCTCACTCAGCCCACTCTGTCCTCCAGTCCCTCCCGCTCATCTCCGCCTCCCGCTGGCTGCTAAAGCGCGGGGAGCTCTTCCTGGTAGAAGAGACTGGACTTTTCCGGAAACTTGCCAGCCGGCCCACATGCTATCTCTTCTTGTTCAACGATGTCCTGGTGGTGACCAAGAAGAAAAGGTGGGACCACGTGGGGCTGGGGGTCGGTGGGACCCTGAGCAGGCAGGAGTCCCCACCAACAGCTGTGTCCCCACAGCGAGGACAGCTACGTGGTCCAGGATTACGCTCAAATGGAGCACCTCCGGGTCCAGAAGATGGAGCCCTCAGAGCTGCCCCTGCTGGGGGGTGGCAACCGCAGCTCGTCTGTGCCCCACCCCTTCCAGGTGACGCTGCTGCACAACAGTGAGGGGCGCCAGGAGCAGCTCCTGCTGTACTCGGACTCTGCGTAAGGAGCTCCCAGGAGAGCTGTTTCTGGGCACCTGCCATGTGCCAGGCGTTGCTGTAGGGCTGGGGGCAGAGCCTTGTCCTGGGGGGGGGGTCATAGTCGAGAGGGGGGGGTCATACACCACCAGCTGAACCACCAGATGCCCAGTGTGTCAGAGGCAGGGGGGGTCATGGAAGGGAAGGTGTGGCCGGGGCCATTGAGGACGGGCTCTGCCCCCAGATCCACGAAGGGTGTGAGGCAGGGGTGAGGGGAGCCCAGCAGGGCCCTGAGGACGAATGGCTAATGAGTGGACAGCAGGACTGGAGTGTGATGAGTTGAGACAGTGGGGACCCCAGTGGACGAAGAGTGAAGGTGACTCAGTCTCCACATTCCCTCCAAGCTCCCTTTGACCAGGCACTGCTGGGCCCTCTTTCCAGACTAGGAGGCTGGGAGCAAGCTGGGGTCTAGGCTGTGGCTGCCCCCTGATCAGTGACCCAGGGCAAGGGTGACCTGGGCTCAGCCCGCCTGGGGTGGAGTCAGGCCAGCAGCCCACCTACCTCCTTGCCACAACCCTGGGGCTGATATCTGAAGGACCACCAGGGTGGAGAGCCAGGCTCAGGGCCTGTCCCTCACTCATGCTTCCCCTGGCCCCCAGGAGTGACCGGGCCCGGTGGATAATGGCGCTCACGTACGGGGAGAGACAGGGGCAGGGCCCCACCAACAAGGGAGGTGAGTGGCAGGCGGGGATCCCTGTGTGTGCCCAGCTGTGCCTCAGTGATCACCCAGGCCCTCCAGCCAGGAGAGGACACTCCTGTACCTAGCATCTGGAGAAACTGAGGCCCCAGGGGTGGAGGTGGGGCAGGAGTGGCCTCTGCCAGCACTGTGCACTTTGGCCCCCAAAACAGGAGCACAGTCCTGTGGCCTCTGGAGGGGCACCTGATTTAGCCCAAGGGAAGCTGCCACCTGTCCTTGTGCTGGACACCTGGCTGGCCCTGGGACCATGTCTGCTGGGAGCCCCAGGGGCTGCAGAGGGCACAGGCCCCGCCCTCCCAGATAGCCCTGTTGCTGACACCTGCTGCCCCCACAGACCTGCCCCAGGTGGAGGTCACCAAGGCCTTCTTCGCAAAGCAAGCAGATGAGCTCACACTGCAGCAGGCAGACGTGGTCCTGGTGCTGCATCAGGAGGACGGTGAGTGGGGTGGGGGCAGCTGTCTCGAAAGGCTGGGGAAAGGGCCTGGTCCGGAGCAGCGGAGAGGCAGGCTAGCCTGCATGAGCTCACGGATTTCTTCAAGGGCAGACTCTCCCTGCCTGGTCGCAGGACTAAAAGTGGGCTCTCTGTCATCTATATCTGGGTTGAGGAGGAGGGGGTCTCTCCTAGGGGTCCCCAAGCCCCATTGATGGGGCAGGAGGGGCTGCTTTCTTGAGGGGTGAAGCTGGGGGGTTCAAAGCCTCACCAGCTCCTCCTCTGATACCGAGTGCCTGAGGGAGGATGAGATGCCCAAGTGACCCCTCTGTGAGCAGAGGGACAGCAGCCTGTCCTCAGAGACGTATGGCTCTGGCATCTCTGGAACAGCAGCACAGAGGGTCTTGGGTGACCCTCTTCTCTCACCTCCGCCCCCCTCTGTCTGGGTCCAGGGTGGCTCTATGGTGAGAGGCTTCGGGACGGAGAGACAGGCTGGTTCCCTGAAGACTTTGCCCGCTTCATCACCAGCCGCGTGGCTGTGGAGGGCAACGTGCGCCGGATGGAGCGTCTGCGGGTGGAGACGGATGTGTAGCCTGGTCACAAGGATCTGGAGAGGCCAGTCTGTGGCAGGTGTGGCCACAGTCCTCCTACCAGCAAGTAGCATGCTGGGCTCCAGGAGTGCAGTGGCTTGTTCCAAGGGCCTGAATGCTTCTGTGGGTCTTCTCAAGGGCCTGTGGCTGCTGCCCTGAGCTCTGGACACTTGACAGAAAGAAGATCACTCTTGTTCCTGGGGGAGCATCCAGGAAAGCTCAAGGGGGGCTGTGCCAAGTCCTGGGAGGGGCCCAGCCCCTCCCCCAGCTCTGGTCCCTACACCCCCACCCCCTGCACCCACACGGCAGTGGCAGCCAGGATGACAGTGATGAGAATAGCCACTGCTGCCAGCATGGACAGCATGGGGTTCCCTCCTGGGCCCCATACCCATGGTGAGACAGGAGGGCCTGCAGTGACCATGATGTCCCATGTTCCAAGAGGAGGCAGCTGGAGAGGAGTGGCCCTGCGGTGCCAGCAGGGAGGTTTCTGACTCATTAAAGAATTTTCCTAACACCTGCATTTCCACGGGAATCTGAGCCTGGGCAGAGGGCTCATCCACACACTTCCCAGTGAGTTACCCAGGTGCCACGGGTCATACCTAGTTGTCCTTGCTCAGGACAACCTGCATGCATACCGCATGTTTGCCTTGCTCTGACCCATCTGTTCACTGGCTGGAACATTGTGGGCTAGGTCAGAAGCTCCTGACTTTATGCTGAGAACCCAGGGGTGGCCACAGCTGGGCTTTGAAGGGTGCAAACAGCGCTCTGTGACTCAACAGAATGTGCAGGGATTCCTCGGGGTGTCCTGGGGCTGGGGGCAGCCTCCCCTGCCTCCCAGCCTCTCCTCCTGGGACCTGCAGGTGGGAGAGGCAGCCTCTGAGCGGGCCTAGGCTGGGCGTGGTGGGAGGAGGATGCTGCCCGCCCTCCCAGGGAGCCCCTGCCAGCCCTCCTGTGTCCCTGCTGAAGCTGTCATCACCCTTCTCAGCTTGTGTAGTGCCCTCGCTGGGTGGGGGCGTCCAGTCTGCCCGAGACTCTGCCCTCATCCCACGGCCTCTGGCTTCTGTATGAACGTCAGGGGTGTGGCTCTCCTGGGTGCAAACCAGGATGGTGGGCTGGGGACCGTCCTCTGCCCCTCCCAGCCCAGGGGCAGCTACAGTCCCAGATGGTGAAGATTCTGCATGGGGAGGGGTGGCCACTCCACTTCAGTGGCCTCCGTTGCATCTGTGGTGCAGGATGGACCTGGGCAGGGGCTTTGATCAATGATGGCTGTAGGGAAAGAGGCCCAGTAGGGGCCCCCAGCTTTCCCACCTGTGAACTGAGTCAACTCCCTGTTCTTTTCCAGGAGCTGTGAGAGGGCACACTGGCTGCAGAGGCAGGGAGGGTGTGTGTGTGCAGGGGCAGGCTCAGCCTGGGGTGTAGCCCTGAGTGGCCCAGGTGCTGTGACCCCCCCTCCACAGTGAGAGTGCCTGGCCCAGAGACCATCCTGCTGCTTGCTGACTCTTCTCTGAGCCCCTCAGATTGTTTTGGGACCTGGCTTACACTTCCCTGCCCCCAGGTAATGGGTCTGTGGCTCTGCTATGCTGGCTCACTGGGGAGAGGTCTCAGGGGCTTGGACTACCTAGTCCAGCCCCTCCTGTCCAGCTACACAGCCCAGGCAGGTCCTCGGCTGCACAGACCCACCTGTTTCAGGTAGGGAAACAGAGGTCTGAAGACCCCTTGCTGGTTGCTAGGGTCAGTGGGCCTGCAGGGGACTGTCAGGCTTCCAACGACACTAGTCTACCCCAGGAAGGCTGTGCCCAGGAGTAGTGCAGGGGCCCTGAAACCTAAAGCACCCGGTGTCCTGGCCCACCCCACAGGGACCTGTCAGCCTCACACGGGCACTGTGAGGGCCGTGCACATGCAGGGCAGTGGGGAATTACACCTGAGCCCCTTCCCCAGGGCCACCCTGAAGGACTGTGGGCCTTCATCTCTGCACACCTCAGTGCCCATTCCTGACTGGGCACAGAGTGGACACTGATGGGTCCAGTCAGCCTCCCTGGGGAGGTAGGAGGGGGAGGCACGTGGTCGTGGGAGCACGGAAGCCAGGCATGAGCAGCCACATCAGATGGACCAGGCTCGACAGACCTGGACCCTTTGTCCAGGGGCACCCAGGTACCCATCCCCTCTGTCTGCCTCCCTGTGTGCAATGTGTGTCCTGAGCCCATGAGCATCCATGTACACTAGTGTCCTTTTGTGGGGGGAGGCAACTAACATAACCGATACGCCTGCATGTGACCTCACTCATCTTCCTCATCTCCCGCAACACCGTCCCAGCACATCTGGCTGGGCGTTTCCAACCACTGCCACAGTGCGGGGCACACACCAACCTCAGTGGCTGGCAGAGGCACTAGCCAGGCCCTGGGCAGTACGTGCACCCAGTGCTGCCCTGCAGAGCTGTTCCCAGGGGACCCCAGAGATGCCTGAGAGGCTCCTCGCCTCCCCAGTGTTCACTTAGCACCCTCGATACCCCTACTTTCCGCATGGTGGGAGTAAAGCCACATGCCACTGCCGGGACCTGCAGGCCTCTGGTCTTCCCAAGACGCCTTCTCCATATGCTTCTGGCCATTGGGTTCTGCGAATTCTGCCCCAGTCCTTACCTCTGTCCCTGCTTGTTCATCCTTGATGAGCCCATCATCGCTGGGCCTTCTGTTCAGCAGACTGGAATTACATCCGATTTGAGGGTTGGGGGTGACATCTGTCTTCCCATTGTTCTTGTTTGTTTAGGACTTTTAGGTCTTTAAAAACTCTGCTGGACATGTTTAAAAAACCAGGAAATTCTTTTGCAGATAAATTTTGTCTTTGTGGGTTCCATTGTGTTGAATGGGAACTTGTGTTGCATCGCTTTCTAGTTGGTGATTGCTGGGACTGAAGAACTGATTTTTATAGGTTTTATAAATGTTACACGTTTTAGTAACAGGATTTTATCGTCAATCTTGCTGAATTTGTATCAGCTATAACAATCTGAGTATTGACCCTTCTGAGTTTTCAACACAGATGATTCTGTCCCTACACTCAGGCAGGTTCCCTCCTGCCCACCAAACCCACAGCTCCATCCTCTTTCTCTCTGTCTGGGCTGTGAGCTCTGCTGGGAAGGGGAGGAGCAGGACAGCACAGACTTCTAATTCAGATCCTCTGCCCTTATGTGAGTTCATTCACTCATTGGATAACGCTTTCCGTGCATAGAACCTTAGGGCCGTGCAGAGCTTCAGCACTGAGGTGACATGGAACCTGACGGTGGTCCCCTCAGTGAACACGACAGCTGTCTGGGGTGCAATTGTTTGGACAGACCTAAATTCTCTTTAGTTTCTCATCTAAACGTGATGTTTGGATGTATCTGTTGCCAAGAAGGTTTCTGTCTATACCCAGCTTTCCAGGAACTTCTATCCCCCACGGTGCTGACCTCCAGGAAATGCTCTTTCTGTGTCTATACAGTCATGTGGTCTCACACCCAAATGTGGGTATACGGATGCATCTTCTGAGGTTAAGCTGTCCTTGCATCCGAGCAAGTCCATTCCCATTTGGGCAGGCTGATACTGTTTTTAAAATACTCCTATTTGGATAGCTAATATTTTATCCAGGGTTTATCACACACATGGAATCAGTACTGTTCTTCCTGCTTTAGCATCGTGGGCTGAGGTGGGCTGCCTGTCCTCTATTTAGAGTGTCTGAGACAAGTCTTATTGGATACATTCATGGTGTTCTGAGAGGTGCGTGCACCTGTTCTGAGCAGCCCCTGTACCAGGGACTACCAGGGCCAGCCTGTCAGATCTTCAGGCTCACCTGAGCTGCTGGGTCACTCATGTTTTTTACCTCTACTTACACCAGTCCTGGCATGTATTTTTCTCCCCAGATTTATCCATTTTTCTGTTTCCAAAATTACTGGTACACAGTTCATAATATTCTTCTTTTACGTCTTATTCTCTGTTGTGCCTGCAGTTAATCCTCCCTCTTTGTGAATTCTTTTCTCATTTCATGTTTAAAAAGTCCTCAGCCTTGATACTTTTTTCTTCCTTACGAGACTTCAAAGAGGGAAATTTTAATGTCCTTACGTGTTTTTTCCATTTTCTGAATGTACAGTTTTTATAGACATGAATATAAATGTGTATATGTTAACATAGTAAATGTCTAACTACCATAAACAGAAATACACACACACCACGTGTGTTAAAGCTTATCACGGCTTATCATTGCTATGTTCTTTGCTCACCGTTGGTGTCTGTAAAGAGCATGTTAAAATCTCCCATTGTCATTCTTTATTTCCACCTGTTCTAGCCATCGTCACTCTGTGAACCTTTGAGCCTTGTTCTGTACAGATGTGCATATGTGTTTATGGACAGACGCGTCTCTCCTTGAAACGTTAACCCCACCTGTGGCTGCCTGTGGTTTACTCTGGTTGTTCTTATTTCTGCCCTTGGAGTGTGTCTGCTGCAGTCAAGATCTGCTGTCTGTCACTGTTAGTGTAGTCTAGGAATCTGTTTTCACAACTGTAACCTTTTACGTTGGGTTTGTGAGCCTGCTTTCTTTGTACCCCGCTTTATTTTCTCCCTCCCCGGCCTTCATTGGATAGATGGAATTTCCTGGGGATGCTTTAAATGGTCAGCATCCTGTCAGCACTCCCACCAAAGTCACCGTCTGTTCTGATATTTCTACCCACGGCCTTCTGTGGCCTCATTCTCTTCCTGCTGGAGAACTTTCCATAGGAGCATTTTCAAATCAAGTTGGTGTGGGGAACCTACCAAGGCCTGGGAGGCCCAGGAATGATGTTGACTTTGTGTGTCAGTGACACTTAGCTGGATACAAGTTCAGGTTTCAAACTTCTTCCATACTTTGAAGCTAGGGCACCTCTAAGCTTTCAGTGTTTCTTTCTCAAAACATCTAACATCCATCTGACTCCCATTCTTATTTTTTTCTCTGGGCACCTTGGAATTTCTCTTTGCAATTGACGTTCTCAAAGTTCTTTAGACTGTGGCTTGTTTTTATGTTTGTACTTGAGCCCTTTTCTCTGAGACCATTCACCTTCAGAGCTGTGAATGTGGGTTTGTAGTTGCTTCATGTCCGGATGCCGCCCTTGTTTCCTGGGCTTCTGCTGGACGGATGCTGACTGACACCTCCCTTCTCCACACCACTGGCCTTTCTGTGGTGTTCCCTCCTTACCCCTCCCTGCGGCCTCCTGCGAGGACGTCCTGAGCCAGAAGCTGTGTCTGTCCCTTCAGCCGCCCCACCTGTGCCTCCTCCATGCCCAGTCCTCCCTCCTCCCACTGCCCTTGGTCATTGCTGGATTTGTGCTAAGGCCCCTTAGTTTGGCTTCCTCTGCTGCAGGCCACTCCCTTGCAGTCTGTCTGAGGTGATAAGAGCTCCTTGGAATCCTCCTCCTCTGCCCTATGAAATCCTCTGTCCCTGAGTGTTGGCTACCTTGGCTGGTATTGAAGGGGAGGGCATGGGGAGTGTTCTTCAGGTAAGAGGAGGGCAGGTTCAGGGTAGAGAATGGACTCAATTATAGTCTGGGGGCCAACATGACTGGCCACCTTCCTCCCACCTCTGCTCTGGGCACCACCCTTTTCTCAAGCAACGTCCCTCTAGCACCATGCCCTTGGGATGACTGGCCCCTGTGACCTTGCTCACCCCTCCCCACTGCTGCTGATGGGGGGCAGAGGGGAGCACAGCTGAGCTTGGCCTCGACCCAGGCTGCACCCTCCACATTTGCCCTGCCATTCTGCTGTCCCCTGGAACCATCCACTTTCTGGGTCTCAGAGCATCTCAGCCATTATGGGAACCTTCTGCAGCCTCCATATTCTCCTCTTGGGCACCCTCATCCCTGGGAAAGGCTGGGCACTTGTCTGGGCCTCCCTGGTTTGGGGCATGTTCCTGTCTAGCCCTGCACCTGCTGGGCAGGAGTAAAGCACAAACATAGGCTTCAAGGAAGCTCCTGCTCCATTAACGGACTGGGTTTTACATGACACCTGAGCCTGCTGCCTGGAGACCCCCTCAGGGTCCCACAGATCTGAGTCAGTCAGAGCTTCCTGGGACGTGGCAAGAGATAGTGGGCAGCTTCCAGCTCACCCAGGGCTGTGGCCAGCATGTGCCACTGCCCATAAATACCTTTAACATAAATATGGCCGGCTGTATTTCCAGGTGCACAGCTCAGCTGCAGCAGCCCAGGGCCTAGCACCAGAAGAAACTGTTGGAGGGTGGCAGCCCAGGCCTGCCCTCATACCTGCCCTCAGTCTGGGGCTGCAGGGAGGACAGGGTGTCCTCAGCACACCGATGCCCAGTGTGGCCGAAGGTGGTCCATTCACCAGGGTCCCACAGAGCCGGGCAGGGCAGGGCAGGGCAGGGCTGGGCCACTCTGCCCAAGGGCATGACCTTCCCAGAGTGAGAGGCCTCACAGTTGTCCACAGAGAAAGAAGGGTAGGGCCAGAAGTCCTGGGCCCAGACACTGTCTCTCCTTAGTCGCCACCAAAGGCCCGGGTTCCTTCAGGCTGCACCTTGGAAAGTAGGGCCCCCGGGGGCCATCCCTGAGCTAGGGCTCTGCTGCCCTGCCGCTGCGCACAGGTCTGTTGGAGGCGGGGAGGCCGGTTGCTGGGCAGAGAAAAACTTGTCAGCCCAAGGTGTGGGGTACTGGGCTAATGTCTCCCCCTCCCCCACGCTCTTCCCCCCAGCAGGGCCACCCAGTGGAGGGGTGAGCTGCCCACCCCATCTTCCCCACTTTGGCCCCAGGCCTTGACTCTGAGGTCCAGACTCTGGTCCAGACTCCGTTCCTCTGCAGCAGGAACGCCCACTGTGCTGAGGGCTGAAGTTACATCCACTTTGCCTTAAAGCTACCCTTGGGCATGCCCAGGAGCACTCCCATCCCTTACCTGGGCCCTGGGCTGGGGACAGGCTCGCAGGCAGCTGGGGGGGCCCACCTGGAAGACAGACAGCAGCCATGTGAGGACAAAACAGTTATGGGGCAGCAAGGCATGGCCCCACCCAAGCGAGTGGGGACCCCCATATAGCCCCAGCAGAGCCTCCTCCCCATCTCCCATGTCAGGGTGGGGCTCCTCCCCAGCCCCCTCCCCCTCAGCATGAGGAGAAGGGCTTCACCCAGGCCAACCCAGGTCCACCCCAGGGCAGGATCAGAGCCTAGGACTCCAGATGGCCAGAGAGGCCCTGCCTGTGGGGGCACCAGCTCCCAAGACCACCAGCTGAATGTCAAGGCACTGTCCCCCCACACCCTGTCCAGGGGTGCCCCGTGGCTGTGGTGCAGTACCAAAGATGACCACAAGATGCCACTGTGGGCAGCACTATGTCCCTACCCTGCCTCACCCGGCCCCCTCCAGGGACCTAGGAGGTCTCTGGCTTTAAGGCCTGCATGGGATGCCCTGAGAGGCTCAGAAAGATGTACCCTCTATATAGCATTAAACTATATTTGGGACCCCCCAGACCGAGGACTCTAAGTCTGGCCTCTCGCCTTTGCTCCATCAAACACCCTGCTTCCCCAGGAGCCGGGAGATGCCAGCCAGTCCTGAGCTGGCCAGAGGGGTGGGGGCAGCCCCCAATTCTGCATGTGGACAGAGGGCATGTTCCAGCAGACTCTCAGGAGGATTAGGGGCCACCTCCATGCACGCGCTGAGCACACACACAGCTGTGCTGGAGCACATACATGTGCCAGGCACAGACCAGATACATGCGAGGCACACACCAACACACCAGGCACTGTCTCACAGACACATGCTGGCAATGCGCTCACAGGGAGGGTCAGCTCAGTGCCTGTCCACACTGGGGACCATCCAGCCCTGGCCACAGGGTCACAGCCTGCCCTTGCAGCCATCTGGGCTGGGGAAGGAGCCGTGACGCTGACACTGCACCCAGCAGAGTCGGGCACTGTGGGTGCTGGGCAGGCACAGCTGACACTCATTCTGGTCAGGGCGGCCCAGCCAGCTTGCGGTGGGGGAGGGACAGTGTCCTTCCATTCCTACGCAGGGAGCCCAACTCACCTTCCCGACACATGGGCCCCGTGTAGCCATCCACACAGCGGCACTGCCCGCTGACAGGGTCACAGTCAGCCCCACCTCCACAATCACAGCGCAGGGCACAGCCAGGCCCAAAATGGCCCCTTCTGCAATCTGCAGGGGCAGGAGGGGCAGAGAGACCTCAGCATGATCCCTGGTGCCATCAACAGAGAACCCTCGTGGGGTGAGGCCCTCTGTGTGGGGGTGTGCCTCAGTTTCCCCTAAGGGGTAGGACAGTCCCTGAGCTCCCGTGCAGGAACACCCAGCCCTAGGTGGACAAGGGGAGCCTAGAGGTCAGAGTGTTCCCCTCAGGGCACAACAGACCCAAGAGCCCAGGGGAGGCCAGGGTGCAGTCCCAGCAGGACAGCCCCCCATATTCTCAGGCAGCCACAGCCCCTCAGTGCCCCCCACCGTGGCAGATCAAGGGAGCCTTCCCAGTTCACTGGGCCTCCTCCTGTGACCCTGGCCCCAGCCCTGGGCCTGACAGCTCCAGCAGGGGCTCCCTGCCTGGCACCACCGATCCCAGCAGCTGGGGTACAGTGCCTGTGGGACAGCAAGGGGCTCAGGCCAAGGACGGACATAGCTTGTGCCCAACCAATCCATGTTTGCTACTGATGGAGACCAACCCCTGTGCCCCACTTATGGCCAGGACCCCAGACGTACCCAAGCTACACGTGGCTCCTGAGCGCCCAGGTGGACAAAGGCAGAGGCCAGTGATGGGGTCACAGGGTGCCCCCCCATCACAGGCACACTGCTGACGACAGCCCTCTCCGAATGAACCCAGCTCACAACCTAGTGGGGACAGTGGGCTCAGTATCCTCCTGTCCTGCACCAGGACTGGACAGGGCCAGAGATAGGGGCCAGGGGGCCATGGAGGTATGAAGCACTCACCCCTCTCACAGAACTGGCCCTGGAAGCCGGCAGGGCAAAGACACTGGCCGCTGGTGGGGTCACAGGTAGCTCCGTGTTGACACTCACATACCCTCTGGCAGCCAGCCCCATGGAAGCCGGGGGGACAAGCTGAAGGAGGACCCCAGTGAGAGCAAGCCCAGGGTACAAGGCAACAGAAATGTCCAGTTTGTTCTGACTGAGCAAATGCCTGAGGGACCCGTGAGCAGCCTGCCCCTGGGTGTCCTCACTCCTCCCCCAGCCCAGGCCATCACTTCATTGTGAAGCCCAGGCCTGCCCAATGCCCACATGGCTAGAGTGGATAGCCATGTCCAGCCCTGCCCAGCAGGAGTTCCAGCCACAACTCACGGTGCTTGCAGGCCTGGCCGTAAAAGCCGGGGCTGCAGCGGCAAGCACCCGTCGTGGCCTCACAGGTACTGTTGTTGTGGCAGGAACATTCCAGGCGACAGTCGGCACCATAGCGTCCAGAGGGGCAAGCTGGGGAGAGAGCAGACAGGATGGGACAAAAAGTATGGTCCCTTAGGTGACCCCAGAAACCTCACTCAACCCTACAATAGCCCAGAGCCTCCCACAAAGCCCCCCACCCCCTACACCTTCCTTGGGAGCCCACAGCCACTCCCTCCCGTCCAGCCAACATGAAGACAGGGACACTGAGGTCCCTCTGCCCCTAATACTCACCTAGCTCACAGTGGAGCCCTGTCCAGCCCAGGCCACAGGAACAGCTGCCATTGGTGGTGTGGCACAGGCCCCCGTTTCTGCAGGAGCACACCTGCTCACAGCCCACACCAAACCGGTTTGGGGGGCAGTCTGGAGGACAGAAGGCAGGTGCTGCTCTGGCCCAAGTCTGGACACTCTCTGGGGACAGCCTCAGAGGTGCACATTCATTCAACAAACACTCCATGCCAGCCCCTGGCCTCAAGCACACATGTGGCAGGGAGCATCCCCAGCCACCTGCCCATTTGCTTGTCATCTCAGACAAAAAACACCCAGCCTTCTCTGGATGCCTAGGATGACTCATTGCTAAAGGGGTGACAGCCCAGCCTGCAGGGAAGGGGGGGCACTTTTTGGAGGTAGCACCAGGCACAGGCCCACCTCAAGCCTAGGGATGAGTGCACAACCTCCAGGCCAGAGCAGCAATGTGGCTGGGCTATGCCACAGCCTCCCCAGGAGGGAGGAGGGCTCAGGCCATGTCCCAGCTGCCACAGGCTCCCACGAAGCCCCCAGTGCAAAACACAGGTCAGGGGTGGGCCTCAACAAGCACTAGGGGTGGTGGGCCAGAAGACTGTGACTGTGGCTGTGTGGACAGGCCTGTTGTCATGAGGAGCCACCATGACTGTCCCTGGGTACCCCCCTTTCTCCACACAGGCCTGTACTTTAAGCCTCCTGGTCCCTGGGTATTCCTGAACCCCGGGCCTGGCAGAAAAGCCCAGAAGGCTTCTTTTCTAAGGAAACACACCAGCCAGCGGGCTGGCTCGATATATCCTCAGCAAAAACAGTGCCTGATCCCTCCTGCTTGGGCCAATGGGGCTCTGGCCTAGAACCTGTAGCCCCACTGGACACAAGGACAGGTCCCCCACAGCCTGACCCTGGGGGCTCAGCCAGTCGAGAAAGGGCTGGGGTAGGGTGGGACGATAAGTTTACTGGAACAGGGTGGTGTTGACTTCTCACCTCCCAGGGACACTTTGGGTAACCAATAGTGGCCACCAGTGTGAATGTGTCCCCCGGGCTGGCTCACCTCATCACTCTCCCCCATGGCTAATTGGGTGTCACCTCTGTGAAGGACCAGTGTGTCCCATCCCCCAGAGAGGACACTCACCTTGCTCACAGTGGATGCCTGCCCTCCCTGGGGGGCAGATGCAGGTGCCGGTCACAGGGTCACAGGCTGCCCTCTGCCCACACCTGCACACGTGGGCACAGTTTGGACCAGAGCGGCCCTGTGGACAGGCTGCCAGGGGAAAGCAGGTGAGAGTGGCACCTGTGGTGGGGCCTGACTGGCTCTCCCCTCTCCCTGCCAGGTCAACCTCCGAAATAGGGTGGGAGGGGGACCCTGTGTCTGCCCAGGCAGCTCCCGGGCCCTTGCCCCCCACCAGATCTCCCCTCTGCCCACAGGCCCTGAGTGACTCACACCCACCCACGCCAGCTCTGCTGGGTCCCAGACCAGGAAAGTCCCCACATGACTCAGGGGAAAGGACCTTTGTCAGTAGGATGCTGGGCCACAGCTGCAGCTGCCATGCTCAACTCAGAACAGCGGGGCTTGAGGCCCTGGTGGATGTGGCCCGGGCCAGGCTGGGTGGGGGAGGTTAGGGCGAACTCTGGGCTCAGACAGACACCTCCCCTAAGGGTAGCAGGCCCTTCCTGCTATCCTGGCTCAGCCCAGCCTGGGACCAGGCCCAGCCGGAGGGAACAGAAAGGCCAGGGAGGTGGGCCCTAGTCACCCCTGGGCTGGCTGGCAGAGCTTTGGCTACTCACTGAGGCTGCAGTTGGCCCCGAGGAACCCAGGGGGGCAGTGGCAGGCACCCGTGGCCCCGTGGCAAGAACCCCCGTTGAGACACCCACACTGCTGCTTACAGCCCGGCCCGTAGCGCCCAGGTGGGCAACCTGCGGAAAGAGGGGCCAGCTGCTGGGGGGTGGAGGCTACAGACTTCCCCCAGCACCTCTGAGTATAGTGTGGCAAGCCTTGCATACCCATGTTCCACCCCCCAGACAAGGCCCTTCCCAGGGGAGTTGGGGACAGGCATGTAGGTAGGACCCCCACCCCTGCGTGGACATAGGCAGGACTCACGGTGCTGGCAGCCAGGGCCATGGTAACCAGCAGTGCATACACAGGCCCCTGTGGCAGGGTGGCAGGCCTGGTTCTTCCCAGGACAATGGCACAGCTGCCCACAGTCCTCCCCAAAGGTGCCAGGTGGACAGGCTGGGTACAAACAGGCCGGTCAGTCCTAGCCCAGCCACAGAACAGGCAGCCTCCCCCAAGTCCCCCAACCTGGGTGCCTCCTTGGGGACAGGGTGGTGTGGGGTGCACCCACCCCGCTCGCAGCCAGAACCAATGAAGCCAGGTGGACAGCGACACTCCCCGGTGATGTGGTGGCAGGCAGCGCCAGGGGGGCAGCGGCAGCGTTGGGCACAGGCCTCTCCGAACCAGCCCCATGGGCAGGCTGCAAGAAGGCAGTGGGCTGGGGGGGTCTTCCTGGGAGGGGGCTAAGGGGGACCCGTGGGCCAGGCAGGCCCAGGCTGTCCCTGTGGGTGGCACCCACCCCTGCCTGGACAAGTAGTCCTAATGTGGGCTGAAATGAGGGCTGCACTCACCATTCTCACACTGCAAGCCCGTCCACCCCGGGGGGCAGAGGCAGGCCCCAGTGACGTGATGGCAGGGGGCTCCCCGCCGGCAGGCACAGTGCTCCTCACAGCGAAACCCAAAGGTGCCCTGTTCACAGGCTGTGGCGAAGGACACAGAAGGGCGGCTGAGAGCGGCGGCCCCAGGCTGGCCCCCACCCACCAGACCAGCTTCCTGGGCTGAGGTCCTCTAGAAGGGGACCCTGGGCAGCTCAGATAGCAGCCCTGGACCCTACCAGACAACTGACCTCCTATCTGAGTCCTGCCCTGGGGTGAGGCTGAGGCCACCCCTTGACAGCCTGGCAGGCCCTCCAGACCTCCCCTACTTTCCCTTCCACTCACGGTTCTGACACTTGTCCCCAGTCCAGCCAGCCGGGCAGAGGCAGCGGCCTGTGTGCTGGTCACACAGGCTCCCATTGAAGCAGCTGCAGCCGTGCTGGCAGCTGGCCTCAAAGTTCCCAGGAAGGCACTCTGCGGGGACAGGGATAGTGTGAGAGTCCTGTCTCCCAGGTCAGGAGACTCTGGCCCACACTTCCTGCACCCAAGGCCGTGGCCACACCCCAAGGTGCTGTCCCTGACCCAGGAGCCCCCCAAGCCAGAGGGTGAGGCTATGTGGCACTCTGTCACTCAGCACTCACCCTTCTCACAGGCCAGGCCAGCCCAGCCCTCTGGGCATAAGCAGTGTCCTGAGATGGGGTCACAGGTCCCTCCGTTTTGACACAGGCAGGAATGTTGACAGTTCTCACCATACAAGCCAGAGGGGCAGGCTGGGGCCAGAGAAGGAAGCGACCTACAGCACCCAGCCTGTGGGGTGCCCACAGGGTTCTGAGCGTTTAGCCCCCCACAGCTCAACATCAGATGCCGACTGCCTTAACCGACCTTCCCAGCCGGGGCTGGGGCACCACACTGAGGGGCATGGCCCTCAGTCCTAAGCACCCCCCCTCCTCTGTCCTCCCTCAGGTGCCCCAGGGGAGTGATAGGCCTGCCCCTCCCTGCCCATGGCTCCAGGTGTACCCTACATTCACCCTGGCACCCAGCCCTGGGCCCTAAATTCCTGACCAGGGCTTACCCTGTAGGCAGGTGGGCCCCATCCAGCCAGGGGCACAGTGGCAGTACCCGTGGACAGGGTCACAGGAGGCCCCATTGAAGCAGGTGCAGACCTGGCTGCAATTGTGCCCGTAGGTGAGGGCCGGGCAGGCTGCAGGTGGAGAGGCGTGATCAGGGCCCAGGTTGCAGGGACCCCACAGGGCTGTGGAAGATCTCAGGTGACTGGGCAGATGCTCCCATTCCTCTGGCCTGGGCTACCCACTCAGCAGAATGGTCACCAATAGGGACCAATACTCTGGCTCAAGTGGGCAAAGTATCATTCAGTGTGGCCGCCCGGCAGCTTTGGGCACCCAGGACAGGCACCAGAAGTGAGTCTCCCTCAGAGAACCTGACCCCCCCCCCCTCAGGCCTCTCCCAGGAGCAAGACTCCCTTGGAGAACCTGGCCCCCCTGCTGCAGCGCCCAGGCGAAGTGGGAACCTCACGCACTCTGGCTGCAGCGGGGGCCCCAGCGCCCAGTGGGGCAGAGGCAGGAGCCGTTTGTGGCATCGCAGGCAGCCCCGGCAGAGCAGTTGCAGGCGCTCTGGCAGTCCAGGCCAAAGAAGCCAGCTGGGCAGCCTACGAGCAGAGGGGGTGGTAATGGGGAGGAGCCAGGGTTCCCCAGGACCCTGGCCGAGGCTTGAGGCCACCCAGCCCACCCCAGGCCTGCACCCTGGCTCACGGCGCTCGCAGAAGGTTCCCCTCCAGCCGGCCGGGCAGGTGCAGGCCCCGCTGACATGGTCACAGGCTGCTCCGTGCTGACACTGGCACCGTCGCTTACAGCCAGGCCCAAAGTGGCCTTGGGGACACCCTGAGACATGCACCCCAGCCCACCCTGAGACAAGGCCTTGCTCACAAAGAAGCCCCACCCTACCCAAGGGAAGCTGGGCTCACTCACAGGCCGAGCAACAGAGATGGGAGGTCTGTGGGGGCCCCAGGCATCTCCTTTAGGGTTAGGGACCTCACCTGGGCTGCCTCTAGGACCACCTGCCCCAGGCCCAGCCCCAACCTACCAACCAATGTTGGGGGCACACTGAGGGGTGTAACCTTTGGTCATAACCAGCCCCCATCCTCTCCCCTCCCTCAGCTGCCGGGTACCCTGTGGGGTAAGATAAAGCCCCTACTCCTCCAGGTGAGCCATGTCTAGCACAGGTGGGTGAGAGGGTAGGGACTTGGTCTAGGCTGTGGAGGGGGTTGGGCAACCTCAAGTGGGCACAGGAAGGCAGGCCAGGGCCCCCAAGGCAGTGCATGTGTGTATGTGAGCATGTGTGTGGGTACATGTAAGTATACGTGTGGGTGTGAGTACATGCATGTGTACACGCCTGAGTGCATGCGTGTGAGTGTGCGTGTGCACATGTGTATGCACATGCACAGCAGAGGCAGGGTGGAACTCACACTGCTCACACCGCGGGCCCGTATATCCGGCCTCACACAGGCACAGGCCACTGACAGGGTCGCAGCTCCCGTGGCTGGCACTGCAGTTGCAGGGGTATCTGCAGTCGGGGCCCCAGTGCCTGCTGTCACAAGCTGCAACAGAGCCCGGGTCACCACATACAGGCCCCAAGTCAAGGCACAGGCATCTCAGATGGGGCAGGGCCTCTTGCTGCCCCAATCCTCCCAGGTCCTGGATGGGGGGTTCTCCAGGGGCCAGGGAGGGACAGCTAGACCAAGGGCAGGTGAGGGGGCCTTATACCTCGCTGGCAGTTGAGGCCGGTCCACCCAGGCGCACAGCTGCAGAGTCCAGTGGCCGGGTGGCAGTGCCCATCGTTGGCACAGGAGCACCGCATCTGGCAGCCTGGACCAAACCAGCCCCCTGGGCATGCTGCGGGTGTGGAAAAGGGGAAGTGGGATCTTGGCTTTCCCATCTGGTCATAGGCTCTGGTGGTTGAGGTGGGGGCTGAGGTGGGGGCCGAAGCCACACTCACCGTCCTGGCAGCGGCTGCCGACAAAGCCGGGTTGGCACAGGCAGGCTCCGGTCTCAGGGTCACAGCGGGCACCATGCTCACAGGCCGGGCAGATCTCTTGGCAACCGAGCCCCCAGCGACCCTCGGGACAATCTAGTGCCCACCCCTGTGGCCATCAGTCCCCCAGCTGCCCTTGCCAAACACTAATAAACATGTACCTAATAATAGCACCACACATCACTCAGCCCGGGAGGGGACCCTGTGACCATCCCAACCTGCCCGGGGAGGGGAGGGCTTTGGGGTCAGCAGAACCCCTGGGCACCTCCTGCCTACAGGCTTTAGGGTACCCACCCCAGAGAGAGGAGCCCCAGCTCCAGGACCAGCTCAACAGACGAAACAGGGAGCCCACTAGAGAGGCTGGGAGACCTCGGGCAACCCAGCAGGGCCCCAGTGGGCCCCGGGCTCCAGGCTGACACACCTGGAGCTCTCAGAGCCCCTGTGGGTGGGCCTGTGATCTACAGGGCTGGGGCCAGGGCCCACGGTTCAGGTTAGGGTCCTGAGCTGCCCCCACTGGGAGTGGTGCAATAGGGGAGGGGCTGGGGAAGCCACCAAGACTCACCTGCCCCACAGTCCTCCCCTGTCTTCCCTGGTGGGCACAGACACTGCCCCGTGACGGGGTGGCAGGGGGCACCCTCACAGGAACAGGAGCCTGAGCAGTTCACTCCAAATGTCCCCACCGGGCACTCTGCAGGAGGAACAGGAAGGGACTCAGTCAGGGTGCTGGGCAGCCTGCCAAGGGGACTCCTGGCAAGCGTCGGGCTGCTGCTCCCACACAGCTCCAGCGTTAGCTCCAGTGGGGGCCCCAGAGGACCAGGGAGGGTCACAGGAGCAGGCAGGAGAGGCAAAGCAAAGACACACAGCTGGGGGTGTGGGGCGCGAGGCCTAAGGGGAACGTCAGTGTCCAGGACCCTGGAGAGTTCCCAGGAGCAGGCCACGAGTCTGGTCTTGACCCATCTTCCTGCCAGCCTGATTGGCCCCTGGGACCTCTGTAGTCAGGCCAGTGTCCTCTGGCCCATCTCCCACCTCCCCCAGCTGGGAGCACCTCAGCAACTTGGCCTCTAGGGCTGGGGAAGGGTCCACATTCACCCTCTTTACCCCCAGATCTCAGGCCTTTCCCTGCAGGATGGTGCTGGAGTGTAGTGGGTGGGGCCTCCTCGAGGCTGGGGGGGGGGGTCCCCACAACTCAGCAGGTGTGGGCAACACCAGACACCTGGGTGAGCAGAGTGCCCAGGGAGGGGCCCTCAGGAGAGCCAGGTCCGCCCTAGAAAGGCCTCCAGTGGCCTAGCAGGCCCCTTGCACTGCCCCCCTCAGTGCCCGCCTTTGCCTTCTGCCCCAGGACAACAGAATGTTAGGCTGGGGGGTAGGGGTGCGGGGTGGGGGGAAACTCTGGCAGAGAAAGCTTCCCGCCTGCCCCAGCAGCATGGCCACCCTATGCCTCCCTGTGGCCCCTGAAACCCCTCCCTGGGCCCATGAAAGTGTCACAGCAGCCTGGAAAGGGTGGGCTTTGGGCCTGTGCTCCATGACAAAGGAGCACAGAGCACTCTAGTCAGAACCCCCATGGTGGGGTTGAGACCTGGGGGCATCCTGACTTGGAGGAGGGCTGACAAGCCAGGCACAGTCTCAGGCTGGGGTCCTGATGAGGCCAAGAGGCCTCTGGTGACAGAGTACACACCCTGGCAACCCTTATCTTGAGCACCCATCCCCCCTGGGTAACCACCCAGAGGGACACAGGCACGCCAACAGGGCTGGGGCCCAGGCATGTGCAGTGTGGACACCAGGCCTCAGGGAGCCCCTCTACAGCTGGAGTAGACCGGCATTCTGAGAGAGCACTAGTTTCCAGGCCCGAGGCCAAGTGGGGAGCCCCTTCTCTACAAGCACAGCCACTTCCTGTGGCTCACCCTCAGGGCACTGGAGGCTTTTAAAGAAAAAAGGTAAATATATAGAGGAAGTGGCAGGGAGGGATGGGGTGGAGGGCCAGCTTGAGGGGGTGGGGTGCTTCTCTGAGAGGCCTCCTGGCTGGGCCTTAACTAGGTGGGTCACAGGCATAGGGGAGGGTGAGCGGCAAATGGCCACCAGCATGTGCCTCTGCTGCATGTACGTCTGTGTGAGAGAGAGAGCATGTGTGTGTCTGTGACCATCTGCGAGCATGTATGCATGTGTGTGTGTCTGTGAGCATGTGTGCGTGTCTGTGAGCACGTATGTACACGTGTGCAAGTGTGTGTGTTGGGGGAGGGGTGGGTTGGGAGGAGGCTACGCTCTGAGCCACGTGCTCCTTTAGCTGCTGTGATGCTCGCACAGATGAGACCAGGCACTCAGTTGCTAAAGGCTGGCCTGAGACATGGCCCTGCTGAGAAGCAGGAGTACGGCCCAGCCTGCTCTGACCCTTGGGTGGCTGTGGCCAGCATGGCCTTTGAGAGTTGACTAAAGGGTCAGCCGTCACCTCTCTGAGGGCCCCTCCTGGCTCCTAGAAAGGGGATGGGAGGGAGGGGAAGGGCTGGAGGAGTTTGAACTGCCGGCCCCCTACCGCAGCCCCAAGGGAGGCAGAGGAGGGGGGCTGGCGCCTCTTGCGGCCCCCTCCAGCCTTCCCTGTGGTCATGCGGTCAGGCTGCAGGCCCCCACAGCTTTCATCCATCAGGCCGATGGGTGTGGACAGTGTGCATCGTGCCAAGGGAGACTCTGACCTGCCCGGCCCCGCCAGCGGCGGCCACAGCAGCTCACTTACTCATGCCAAGGGCTTCTTTCTTTCCCCATGAGCCGATGACAACACTTAGGTATTTCCTACCCTGGTCATGAGACTGAGGAGTGAAGACGTCAGAGGCGTCTGTCCTGCAGCTCCAGACATAAGCAGCTTGGTCATTATTTGCTGGGCCGGGACTGCTCACCACTGTCCTAGTCATCACGCTTCCAGCCAGTCGGCCGAGGAGCAGGGCTGCGTCCTCTAGGCCACAGTACCCACACCTTCTCAGCCTCTTGGCAGAGTCCCCAGCCCATACACATGGGCTGTAAGCTGGTCGGGGTGGGTTCCCGGGACAGTCAGGCCTCCCCAGGACACTGAAGGATGGACACTGCTGGTCCACCTCCTGTCTAGCTCCTAACACTACCCTCTCCCCTGCTGCTCTGTGCCTGTCATACACCCCAAGCCACAGCACCTGCCTGTAGGGGCTTCAGTCATGGCCCCCTGCCAGTGCCCTGCCCTGACCCTCCTAGAAGGAGAAGGAGTTGCTGCTCCATGGGCTCCCACAAAAGGAAGGACAAGCAGGTGACTGGGGGAGCAGCCACCCCTTCTCTGGGCCAGGCCATCGGCAGACAGACCAGCTTCTGCCCATGATAAGCCAGTGACATAGGTAGGGGTACCACTCAGGCCAGACAGCGGGGCTGACCTCCAGCTCCACAGGCCTTCTGGGGCCCATCCCCCAGCACAGGCAGATGACCAAGATCCCACACCTAGACCACCAGGAGGCCCAGGGTCCGGCCACTCACCTTGGCCACAGTCCTCCCCCTGGAAGCCAGCAGGACACTGCTTCCCACACTCGCCGCTCACGGGGTCGCAGGCCACACCAGGTGGACAAGTGCACGCCTGCCGGCACTCCAGCCCAAAAGAACCTGGCTGGCACTCTGCGGGGAGTGGTAGAGGGGCCAAGGGTCAGCTGGGAGCTGCCCGCACCTGCCCTCACCTGACACTGCTTGTACCAAATCCCCCAGTCCTGCACTCACCCGCCTGACACCGCTCTCCCCGGAAGCCAGCCTTGCAGGAGCAGCTGCCGTCCCTCCTGTCACAGGACTTGGTGTGGGGCTGCACGCACTGACACTCCTCTGAGCAGCCTGGTCCGAAGGCCCAGGGCGGGCAGGCTGCACCCACAGAACTGTGAGGAGGGCCCTGCCTGCCGGTGGTACCCACCCCTCCCCAGCCTGGCCTCCACACTGCCCTGGGTCAGCAAGAGCTACAGAAAGAGAGAGGTCCCATGGCTGCCCCTCCCAGGCTTTTCATGAAGGGGCCTGGACAGTCAAGCCCATTTCACAGAGAGCCAGGGTGACAGCAAAGCTCAGAGCCTGCCCCATCATACCCCTTTGCAGCTGAGCATGTCAGCCTTCTCCTCCCTAAATAACCCCGTCACTACGTCAGGTAAAACACTGTCTTCAGGCCCTCTTCCCCTCTAGCCCTGTCCTCTTCTCTCCCAGCCCCAGGACTTGGCCTCCCTGCCAGGAATCTCCATGAGCCAGGATGAGGCCAGTACTAGAAACTTCTGCGGGAGGTCTTCCCTGCCCTTGCCTACAGCCACTGCCCGCCCCCACCCCCCCAGGGCTAGGAGGCACCATGCGGCTGGGGACCAGTGAGTCAGGAGAGAGAATGTGGCTGAGACCCATAGACCTGGAATAGTCACAAACCTGGGGTGGTCGCAGCCCCACAGCCCGGCTGGTGACCTCATGAGCCCTGCTGTCCTCTCCCATCTGCACCATGGGCACCCTCAGCCCTGCAGCCACTGCAGACCCTGGCAGGGTAGCAAGACTCACCAAGGTGGCAGAAGCGGCCGTAGAGCCCTGGGTCACAGAGACAGGCCCCATAGAGGCGGTGGCATCGGCCCCGATTGGCACAGTGGCATTTCTTGTGACAGTGTTTGCCATAGAAGCCCTTGGGACAGCCTGGGTGAGAATGGGGCCCCAGGGAGAGCCTCAGTGGTGGCCGGCCCACCCCTACGTGCCCCACCTAATTAGCCCTTGGACGTGGCCTCCTTCCCAGTCCCCACATTCCCCCAGGGTCAGCAGCAAGGGCAGTAGCCGAGCACCTTCCCTGAACCTGGCCATCAGGAGTGCCCAAACCTCTGTACCACAGTGGTCGCCAGAACTTGGGACCTCCAAGATGATGGACACCCGGCCCAGCTGGTCAGTGTCCCAGGCCCAAGCCTCAGGCCACTGCAGGCTGGGACTGGCTCTCCCCAAACACTCCCCTCCTGCCCCATGTTGTCTTACTAAGGGGCTGCAATGGGTTGAATGTTGGCCACCCCCAAACATGTCCCGATGCCCAGGATCTCAAGACAAGATCACCATGCATTACCCAGGTGGGCCTTAAGTCCAGAGAGGCAGGTGGAGATATGAGACAGAGGGGACAGGCACAGAGGCCAGGCGCAGGTGAAGTCAAAGTAGGCAGGAGGGACACAGCATGAGCTGAGGGACGTGGAGCCTGGGAACTAACTACATGGGGCCTGCCCTGGCCCTTGCCAGCGATTCACCTCCTTCAGCCCACCTGCACAGGTACATTGCAATGGTGGGGAATCTGGTGCCCCGCACACAGGGCTCCTGGAGACCTGGATCTCTGGGAAGCCATATGGGTACAGCAAGGAGAATCCTAAACCTCAGACCCTCTACCTGGGAAAGCCCCAGTGTCCTTACAGAGTCTGTCCCTTACACAGCTTCTAACAAGCAGCAGGGCCCTGCCCTCTGCAGGACAGAAGCTGCAACTTGAAGGGAGGGAAGGCAGGGATGGAGAGTAGAGAAAGCCCCTCAAGGCTGCTTGGGGGCCTCACAGCCACCAGCCCACGGAGTTTAGCATGTGATGTGGAGCCCCCAAAGCTTCCAAGGCCACACCAGGGTAGTGGGGACAAGCTCTCACTGAGGCAGGAAGTTTGTGATAACCTTAGCTCCATTCTCCAGCCAGAGGCAGAATTTAAAAGGTCTGAAAGGGCCTGCCCCAGTAGCTCACGCTGCCTGTAATCCTAGCACTCTGGGAGGCCGAGGTGGGTGGATCACTTGAGCTCAGGAGTTCGAGACCAGCCTGAGCAAGAGTGAGAAAGTAAAAGTAGCTGGGCATCGTATCGGACACCTGCAATCCCAGCTACTAGGGAGGTGGAGGCACGAGGATCATTCGAGCCCAAGAGTTTGAGGTTGCTGTGAGCTATGACTATGTGGCTCTCTACTGAGGGTAACAAAGTGAGACTGTCTCAAAAAATAAATAAAATAGGGCGGCGCCTGTGGCTCAAAGGAATAGGGCACTGGCCCCATATGCCAGAGGTGGTGGGTTCAAACCCAGCCCCAGCCAAAAACTGAAAAAAAATAAATTAAACAAATAAATTAAAAGGTCTGAAAATGTAAAGATGGAGTGTTAGCCACCCAAGCAAACTTATTTACATGGACTCTGTAATTCCTCCAGAAATGCTGGGCCTTCAGAGTTAGAAAGGACATCAGCATCATTGCATGCTACCCACAGGGTATCCCTTCTGCACATCGCCCCCAGCCATCACATAGCTCTATTTGAATGCTTCCAGGAACGGGGAGCTCACTACCTCCCAAGGGAACACATTCCAAAAATGCTGCTCTGTGAAGTCCCCACCAGCTTCTACAGCCAGGCCCTGGGACTATCAGCAACACTGAGAACTTGATGCCTCTGTCGCTAAAGGACTAGGGCAGTGAGGGCTGGGGCTGCTCCCTCTCAGGCACAGCCTGGTGCTCTGGAGGAGCGGTGAGCAGGGAAGGAGAGTGAACAGAGCTTGGCGTCCCTCTCCCCAGTCTGGGGGCCGGAAGGAGAGTGCAGAGAAAGCCAGGATAGGGGGCAGATAGTGGGAGGTAGTGTTACCCCAGGGATAATTCCAGGAACATTAGGAGGGCAGCACATACCATCCTCGCACTGGGCTCCACTGACACCTGGGGGGCAGCGGCAGGCCCCCGTCGTGGGGTCACAGGTCCCTCCATTCTGACAGCTGCAGGAGGAGCTGCAGTTCTTCCCGAAGGTATCTGGGGGACAAGCTACAGGGACAACAGGGAAGCACCCAGGTCACCAACCAGCAGGGCTCCAGCGCAGGGACCCACCACAGCCACAGCCACACCCACGCTGAGAGCCCCCCCCTCCCCCGGGTTGGAGGTAACTCATTGAGAAGCAGCCCCTGGAGCCTCCAATGATGTGCCTGTGCCCAGTGCCCCGCCCATGTTCACAGGACACACGGCCCGCCCCGTCCCTCTGAAGGCCACCACGCCCACTCAGAACTAGCCCCTGAAGGCAAGCAGAACAGCACAGAGCATCGACCTGGCCTGACCATCTGAGCCAGAGGACCCACCACCAGCCACCCTGCGGCAGCCCCCGCCCCCACTGTCCTAGGCCCTTAAATGCTGGTTATTTATTGCTGGACCCCTGAGACTGGCACCTCCGGGGACAGAGGCCTCAGCCTGCTTGTCTCCAGGGTATCCCACCACCTGGAGCAGGGTGGACAGATAAGCAGATGGGTCCACATGGCCCCTGCCCAGAGCAACAGGAGTGAAACTGTGTGTGGCGTCCCTGCCCAGTGGCCTCACTCTCATTGCAGATGAGCCCAGTCCAGCCCGCAGGGCAGTCACAGCCATCCAGGCCAGGGAGGCAGGTCGCTCCATTCCTGCAGTCATCACAGGTCAAGCTGCAATCGTGGCCAAAGGAGTCGTCCAGGCAGACTGGGGGCAGACAGGGAGGGACCTCAGAGCCTGACCCTGGGCTGCAGCCCCACCTGGGCTGGGCAGGCACAAGGAAGGGGCAGGAGGGTCACCCCAGCAGGTGAGTGTGGGAGCAGATGCAGGGCTCAGGAGGAGCCTTGAGCTGCCAGCCAGCACGAGCTGTGCAGACTGCCGGAGCGGCTAGACCTCTCTGGGCCTTGTTAGACAAGGGCATATCACAGAGGCCCTTCCTCATACCCAGACCCCAGCCGGGGGCTCTCTGACAGCAAGAGCCCCGGGCTGAGATACTGCTCACCAAACTTCTCCGCAAGCGTGTGCTCAGCCCGCAGCTCTGCCTCCTCTTCATCCTCCTCCTCCTCCTCCTCAGCCCCTGCGTAGTGGTCTTGGAAGAGCAGCGGCAGCTCGTCCCGGAGCACGGCAACATGGGGCAGGGGCCGCACGAAGGGCAGCCGGCTGTCCAGCTCCACTGTGGGCTCCTGCAGGGCTGGGGAGCACAGGGGCCCTTAGACCCCACCTGCCGCCCCTCAGTCCCCACTCCTCGGCCCGGTAGCAGAAGGTCATCCCAGCTGTACCCTTACCCACTTCTCAGTACGGAGAAGCCATGGGCCTCAGAGATCCCGCTGATGCCCCTGCTGATGCCCCTGCTCCCCTAAGCCCGTCCTAGCCCCCACCCTGGCTTTAGGTGCTCCAGGCCTGGGCACAGCTGGCACCAGTCCCGGGACATCACCTTAGGGCTTGATTCCTTCTCTCAGCTGGTGAAGATGGAAGCAGGACCTTTGGGACTTCCTGAGAGACAGGCTGCCCTGGAAGACGCCTGTCCTCACCCCTGCTGCCCATGGCCAGGTCAGGGCTTCAGTGGGGCCCACATGGTACCCACCAGCCTCAGAGATCGTACAGGCCCAGAGGCCAGGGCACAAGAGACCCCAGGCAGGGTGGGTATGGGACTGGCAGGTGTGAAGTGTACTCTGCAGGCTCTGGCAGGCAGACTACAAAGGCAGGAGACTCACGGGAGCAGCCTCTGCGGTCCTCGTCCAACCGGAAGCCAGCCTCGCAGGAACAGCGGAAGGAGCCGGCCAGGTTGGTACAGTGGTGCTCACAGCCTCCGCGGCTGGAGGCACACTCGTCCACATCTGTGGGCAAAGGAGGCTGCTGGGTAGCTGCTCCAGTTAGGGGCCTACCCACTGCGCAGAGGCCAGGGCGGCCCTGCTAAAGCTCAGTGCTCACCTTATGAGCGAGCTGGACAAGCCTATCCCGCGGCCATGGCAGCCTCCCTGGCCAACTTCCTGCCCTCCCCTCCCCCAAGGCCAGGCAACAGTGGACACCTGGTGCGGGGCCTTGCTGGGAGCAACCAGGGGTGCAGACCCAGCCCTACGAGAGCACAGCCTGAGAGAGAAGGAGCAGGCAGGTCGCATAGTCTTGCATATAGCAAGCACTCAGTGCCCACTATCGGGGCCAGAGCTAGCCCTGTGTCCCTCTCCAGGGTGGTCCCACTCCCCAAGCCACCCAGCAGCTCACCTTCACAACCACAGCCATCGGCGCTGAGCCTGTAGCCAGCGTAGCAGCCACACTCGTACCCGCCGGGGCTGTTGGCACATACCTGCTGGCAGCATGGGCTGTCCACACAGTCGTCCACATCTGCGGGGCATACACACACGCCCACATTCAGCCCCACTGAGCACACCTTCATGTGTGCCCCTGGTGCTGTTTCACACACACACATATACATGACACATCACAGCCCCTGGGTCACCACATCTGCTGTGAGCAAGGGGGGCCTGGGGCCAGGCAGGCTAGAAGACACGGTCCCCCTGAGAGTCAGGCTCTCCCAGCTAAGACAGGACCCTGCATAGCCACAGTGTGTCAGGAGCTACTCCAGGGGATGGAGGGAGCCTGAGAGGTGCTGAGGGGGCTAAGGTGAGTGCTCAGAGGGACGTGCATTTGGGGTCCCCCCAGGTCAGGATGCTGCCTCTCTCTGGCAAGATTGGGGAGACAAGAGGGAATATCAAACCAATCCCAGATCCTGGGATGGGGGAGCCCGGAGGAACCAGCCGCACCGATGCAAGTCTTCTGGTCCCTGTCCAGCTCATAGCCGCGAGGGCAGGTGCAGAGTGGCCCGGAGCTGGTGTGGCTGCAACCGTGGGAACAGCCGCCATTGTCAGCCTCACAGCTGTTCACAATCTCCATCTCGATCCCTACAGAGTCCAGCCACCACCAAGTGAGACAGGGCCTGGGGTGACTACCCACAGTCCTCCCCCACCCAGCAACCAGCCTCTTGGGGCTGGGACCGTCTGCTGCCTGGGCCAGCTCTAGCCCTTTCCCTCCTTCTCCTCTGGGGGCCCTGCCCAGGGCTGTGCCAAATGGACAAGGAAGCCCTGCCCCTCGGCAGGCAGGCCTGGGGTCCTGGAGAGACACCCTGGGCACCTCTAGCTCAGGCCCGCTGCCTGCTGTCCACTCACGGTAGCACTGGCGGCCATCAGCACCCAGCTCGTAGCCTGCGTGGCACACACACTTAAAGGACCCGGGAGTGTTGAGGCAGCCGTGGGCACACTGAGCAAGCCCGGTGGCACATTCATCCACATCTATAGGAGAGAGACCAAGGGGAGGTTCAGGGGTGCCAGGGGGAAGAGGGGTGGGGATGCCTTTGACCCACTGACACCTAGGGCCTGTAGCCACGTGGCCCAGCTGGTGGGGACAGAGTCCACTGTCCCTGTCAACTGCTAGTCATGCCCTTGCAAACTCCTTGAGATAAAGAAGGTGACCCTCAGCTTGGTTTCATACTTACCCCACAAAGCCACCTGTACCCAGAGTGACAAGAGTGCACCCTCCACACAGACAAGCGGTTCCTAACAATGGCAAAGGTGTGGAGCTATGGGACCCCCACTCCCTGTGGGCACCCTGTGGCTATATGGCAGGACAGAAATTGGTCGCTATCTGCTCCAGACCTCATTGCTCCTGAGACACCCTGAGGGTCACCAGAGCCATGGAGAGACCCAAGGCTGCCCAGAGCAGCCCAAACATCTGAAGGCCAAATGTCAGAAACACCCAAAGGTCCAGGAAGGCATTATTAACACACATCCCATGGTGGATGGTGCACTCGGGCTGCCAAGGATGTGGGAACGAATTCCAGAAAACAGAACCCTGCTGAGATCTGAGTCTAACAAGAACACTAAGAAACCTCCTCAGGGTAGAGCAGGAGTGGGCAGGAGGTGCTGTCCCCGGGCTGCTCCTTTGTTCACGTCCATCTCTTTGGTTCTCCCGACGAGCAGCTCTTACGTTGAGACAGTGTCACTCTGTTGCCCTGGGTAGAGCTCTGTGGCATCACAGCTCACAGCAACCTCAAACTCCTGGGCTCAAGGGATCCTCCTGCCTCAGCCTCCAGAGTAGCTGGGCTAGTTTTTCTTCTATTTTTAGTAAAGACAGAGTCTCGCTCTGCTTAGGCTGCTCTTGAACTCCTGAGCTCAAGGGATCCTCACACCTTGGGCTATCAGAGTTTTGAGATTAGAGGTGGAAGCCACTGCTCCCAGCCTCACAAGGAATATTTTTAAAAACAAAAGTGAAGCCTGAGGTCTCACGTGTGCTCCTGTACAAATGAGCCCCTGGTGGGAAGCAGATCCTTGAGTGGTTCCCATCCTCCGGTGGGATCAACTGAGACCAAGTGCATTCCAAGTCACCCAAAGGTGGCCAGGCGGGGCCAGCCTTGCTGCCAAGGGACAAGTGACCCCAGAGGGGGGCAGTACCACAGGTGCACCTGCTGAGAGCAAATGGGGCGAGGGAGGGGCACCCTACCTTCACAGGCCTTGTGGTCAGCCGCCAGCTGATAGCCCGCATGGCACTCACAGCGGGCAAGACCTTGGAGCGGCCGGCACGTGTGCATGCAGCCACCATTCCTCTCTGCACATGGGCTTCTCCCTGCGATCACAAACCCAGAGGGAAGAAATCAGGGCAGGGGCCCCATAGAATGCGGTGCCTACCACGGGGCCCCTCAGGAAGCCTCCAACCAGCACTCTACCCACTTCCTTATCTAGGCAGGGGCTTGGTGAGGTGTGGCCCACCTGTTAGGGGAAGCTCCCACATCCAAGAAGAGGGAGACCACCCGATAAGGGCTGCGCCCAGGTCCCAGAGGCCTATAGCAACCCCAGAGAGGGGCAGCTATGGACCTGAGGCATTACCCCCCAGCTTCCTGATTCCACAGATGTGCAATCCCAGAACACGGCCCTAACAGAGGGGCTACACCTCACCAAGTCTCCCAGAGCCTCAGGAGCTCCCGTGAGATCTGCTTCCAACTCCAGCAGCCCAGGCAGGGTCCCCCCACTCACTAACGGACACAACGCCTGCCCTGGGCCCAGGCTGCAGGGTCCTCCCTCTGTCCCCACTCACGGATGCAGCGCCTGCCATCCTCCTGGAGCTGGAACTCGGGCTGGCATTGGCAGCGGTGCCGGGTTGCTGTGAGCTGGATACAGTGGTGCTGGCAGCCGCCATTGGCCAGGGAGCAGGAGTTGATGGCTGAGGGTGTGAGGAGGACCCAGGTCAACCCGGGAGGTTGAATGGCTGACAGTCCCCACCCCCGGTTGGCACGGAACAGAAGATGGCACAGCCATCTCCTCCTGACAGACCCTCTACCTTTCTACCTCCATCTTTGAAGCTGCTCCCTGTCTGGCTCCCAGGCCTGCCTCTGCTTTCTCTGCCCACGTACAGGACACGCAGGACCCTAGCCAGTCCTCTGTATCCTCTGGCCCAGCCTGCCTGAGGGCTGGACCCAGAAAGCACTGAGAAGGCTGAGGATGAGGCTTGATGCCTGAGCAATCTGGCACACTCCCTGGAAGGAGGTGGTGACAGGGGTGATGGAGGCACCTCACACTCTTGGTCCTCATGTCAAGGCAGGGGCAGCTGTGGGCTGCTGTAGACAATCACTGTGGCCCACAGGCTTGACCCCAGCCCCCAAGGGTCCAGAGCAACTCTTGTCTAGCACAGGCCAAGCCACACCTCATCCCCAACCTCACACAGGCCATCCCATGCAGGCCCCTGCAGGAAACAGGCTCTGTAGGGTCTGTGGGAGCCGGATGGGCACCCAGGGAACGGACAACCCTGCCCTCATTGGCCCAAGGAGGTGAGCAGAGGGCACTGGGCCAGGGTGGGTACCCAGGGTGGGCACTGTGTCTCTGCCAGAAGCAGCAGCCAGTTCCTCGCAGGGATTTGGTGGTGTCTGTGGCATTCGCCTTATGGTTAAGGAGGGGACAGCCCAAGCCTGCGGGGAAGCCGCAAGAATGTGCTATTCCCGTGCCCAGGTGGGGGAGGCTGCCTGCCCGTCATCTGTGCCCAGAGCAAGCCTGAGTCCTGCTGCCAAGGCACCGAGATTGGGAGTGGGAGGCTTCACCCCCAGGAGCTGCCTTTTGTGGGGTGGTGCTGCAGTTTGGGTAAAGTGCTTACCACCATTGCACGTGGTGTGGGAACCCAATACCACAAAGGAGCTGCCAGAGGGGAGCGGGCGGGGTTCTGGGAGCCCCAGACACGCTGCCAGCCCAGGGCAGAACCTCTGTCAAAGCTTGTCCCAAACCCACAGTGCTCACCACACCACCTCGCCTCCCTCCATGCTAGTGGGGAGCATGTGCTAAAGGTCCCCTCCAGGGGGAAGATGCCACGGTGGCGGTGACTGCTCCATCTCCTGGTTCCACCTGGGCCTGGTGCATGTGGAAGGAGGGGCCCAGGACAGAACTGACCAGAGCCCATCAGCCCGGAGGTCCACTCCCCACCCACCTATCTCCCAATTCTGCCATGACTCTGGGGCCAGACAGGAGCTATCCTGCTGCCTCCCCCAAGATGGCTCTGCTTAGGCCACTGGCCATCATTGCAGAGGCTTCCAAGTATGGCCTGATCCAGCCCCGCATTCCTGGGGGCTGTTTATTTGTGTTCACAACACCAACTGCACCCCCGCTTGGAACACATAATAGAAACCAGAAGCCCTTTCTGGCAAGGCCAGACAGGCATGGAGGGGTGCAGAGCCCAAGGTAGGGGAGCCAGCTGGGCAGGCTCATGGACAACAAGGCCCTGGGGAGCTATGACCAGGCTGGGATAGAGAGGGGCTTCCCAATCAGCTCTCCGGACAAGAGATCAGGACACCCAGGCACTGGAGCCCAACAGGGGCAGGTGGGGGTCCTGTTGAGGGGGGAAGGGTCTCTGTAGAGCCATCCTCCCCACTTCTCACACTTGTGACACTCCAGCTGCTCCCAAGCTGCGCACACCAGGGAGCCAAGCCCAGCGTCATTGCACAGCTTAAGCTATGGGTTCCCAGAAAGCTGAGCAAGGCAGATTTTCTCAGGCACTGGCTATGCAGCTTGCTCAAGAAGGGCCAGCCTGTGTAGCCAGTGCCTAGTGCTAGGGGGATGTCCAATTCCCTCCTGGTCACTGTGACACTCACCTATGAAACACACAGCCCAGTGACCCCTGCCCAGGCCACAGCAAAGGCTCACACCCAACTGCCATTCTGCAGATCAGACCAAGCTCAGCAAAATACGGGGATTTGGGATCTGCCTCTGAGTAGGGGGCAGGTTCCTGCTCCCCAGTCTGTACTCACAGTGCCCTCACCGGATTCACCAGCTAACAGACAGGTGTCCCAACAATCCTGCATCCCCTTCAGGTCTGCTACAAGACCAAGGGCTATTTTCACAAAGGGAAACCCCCCTGATGGTGAGGGTTTGCTGGTGGGTATGAGCAATCCTGCCAGATGTTCTCGTCCCCTCCTGACTCCAAGCGCTTTCTCTGCCAGGGCCTCACTTAGGTCCCAGTCCACTTCCAGACCAGCTGGAGTGAGGATAGCTGGAGGGCACTCTGTGCTACAGAGTAAATGTTTGTGTGCCCCCCAAATTCACGTGTTGAAGTCCTACCCCTAACGTCATAAAGTCACACATGTTTGTGTGCCCCCCAAATTCATGTGTTGAAGTCCTAACCCCTAATCTCACCATATTTGGAGAGAAAATCTTTACGGACATAATTAAAGATAAATGAGGGCAGAAAGAATCAGCGTCCTCATTAGAATAGACTGTCCCTCCTCCCTCACAGCACAACAGCAGCCAGAACGAAGGCGGCCTTCGCCAGGAACTGAATTGTCTGGCATGTCCATCCAGGACATCCAGCCTCCAGAACTGTGGTATTTGGTTAGTCGGCCAGAGCTGACTGAAATACCCGGACGCCCCAGTCTGCAAATCTCAGAACACCCCACTTCAGCCGGGAATTGCAAGGTCCATTAGAGCTGGCTGCAGCTCCACCCTCTGCCAGCAGGAGTCACCACTGAGGAAACTCATCAAAGGTGAGGCTTGGTGCTCTTCTAAGAGAGCAGGTGGGGACCCCAAGAAGTACATGGAAAATTCTAGAATACAGTCTTCCGCCAGGACAGAGGGTCGGGACTGCCTGTGAGGCTTCTTCTCCACTCTTGGGAGGTGCTGTGCTCCTGATCAGGGGCGCTATTCCTGGATTAGGAGGCAGATTCTGCAGTCTGGGAGGGACCCAGTGCCAAGCGTGGTATAACCAAGGGCCCTGGAGGAAGCAGTGGTGCTGTCCGCAGTGGCAGACCTTGTGGACAGCTCATCCTTGTGAGTGGCTCAAGCCACCCCACCACCACCACAAGCTCGTCAGCTAAGGGCTAGGCGATGGCAGGGGGCCACCTGAGGGGATCAGGCTGGCTCCAAGGTGGTTTCCCAGAGGTTTTGTAATTACTGCCCACTGACTGGGCTGGCTTCTAAGTCCCAGAGTCTCCTGCCACATGTGGTCAATGGTCACCCACAGCCTTTCCTTCTAAAAAGCCCTCTGTTGGGGCCAGGGCTAGGATGGCAGAACCAGATGGGGGTTCATTCCTCTCTCCCCCACAGGCAGCCCAGGGTTTACCTCCTGCTTCCTGCCCTGCCCCCGCCCTGTGCAGGGGGTGCTCAGCTCACTCACAGCCTGTTCCTTGCCCATGTGCCACTGCCCCACAACACAGCCCCTCAGCCCAGCTGCAGGCTGCCAGAGCACCAAGTGGGGAGAGAAATGCCACTACCCCCTCCAGGGACCCAGGCTGAGCTGACCTCCTGGCCCATACCTGGGCGAGGGCCGGGCTACCCTGTCTGCCACGCCAGGAGCTAACTGTGCTTCACCCATTGGTCTGACCTCCCTTTGCTCCCAACTGACCTCCAGAGGCACTAACTGTCCTGCCCATCGGTCTGCCCTACACTCCCCTTCAGTTTCTGGACATAGCCTGGGTCTGTAGCCCTCAGCCTCCCTGGGTTGGGATGCACCTATCCCACAGCCCCATCTCTGCACTGATGCCCCTCACCACCACCTCAGCCCACCCATGGGATTCTGGACTCAGGCAAGACTGGGACAGGGTCCTCCCTGTGTAGAAGTCCAGGGTGGTCTCAAGGGAGGGGGTGAGGGTCTGCTTTTGCCTCCTTTCCCAGGGCCTTGGCTCAGGCTGGGCCTCCTCTGGCGCCTCCAGTTGGGAAGACAGACTCTGCTGTGCAGCTGCAGCCTGTCTGGCCTAGGGATGGCAGGGAGCATTGGCAGGGAGCATCTGTGGCTTTGCATGGATGGGTTTTGCAGACGAGCCTGGCGGCCTGCACACGTGTGCGCCTGTGGCTTTGGCCCCTGTCCCAAGATGTTGCCAGCAGCAGCCTCCCCAGGCCTCCCCTGCAAGCAGGAGTTGAGGGAGCATCCTGGGGGCCTGCTGCCCTGTTGGGGAGACCCAGGCCTGGGAAGGAAATGGTCTGCCCCCAGGGGACATGGCAGGCCTTTGGCAGAGGCAGGCAGGAGATGGATGTGGAGGCCTCCTCTAGCCGTGCACACACCAGGGCCCATCTGACTCTGGGGGAAGGGGACATGGGCAGGGGGAAGCCATGTCCAAGGCTAGGGCTAGGTCAATCTCAGGACCCTGGGGCAGGTGTGGTGCTGGCTCAGAACACCCCAGGTGCACAGGAGGCTCCCCCAGTGCCAAGTAGCAAATGGCCTGGAGCTGTTCTGCTCCTGGGTTTTGCATGCTGCTCTGCAAGGCATCATGGGAGACCGAGAATGACACACCTAAACACCCCAGCCAGGCCACTGCCCTGGGCAGGCCCTACTTTCCACAGTTGGGGAGGGAAAGGGCTAGCCCAGGTCCTGGGGGTGAGAAGCAGAGACTGGGGGCCATGCCCAGGAGGACATCCTGGGTAATGAAGTATCCCAGGGCTGGGGGCACCAGGGAAGGGGGACAAGGCCCCAGGGTCCATCTCTTCTTGCCCTCAGAGCCAGTGGCAAAATTCTTCTTTTAAATTTTACTGTTAAGGACAGAACCTTTTTGCGTTTTATTTCTGAAGCCCTACCACAGCCTAGGCCCAGAGGGTGCTACTGTGACCCTGAACTGGAGGGTAAGACCACTGGCAGCCCCAAACCCTGCAGGTTGGGAGTCCTAATGGGGAGAAGAAGGGGCTGGAAGTCCAGCAGAAGACCCTCAGAGTCCTGGCAGGGCCCAGGCAGCCTGGCTTGGACCAGAGAGTACGCTCAGGAGGCCCCCTGCAGGGCAGCCCCTCAGCACCTTTTCCTTCCCTCCTCCTCACTCCAAGCTGCTGGGGGAAGGTCTGAGATTTCATAGCCTCAGGGCTGCAGTGACCTACCCTACCTGCTCCAGCCAGTGTGTCCACCCCACTGACCAGCAACAAGAGCGGCTTAAGATGGCTGGAGCCCTGGGACAGGCACACTGGCTCTGCCAAGGAAGAAGCCCCAGGAGACCCCATGTCCACTCTGGGAGCTTCTCAGGCCCCCATAAGGAAGGCAGCTCATGGTAGACTGACAAACCTACACCCATCCTGGACACTCCCAGGAGACCTGGGACCTGGCCTGCTGGTGTCAGCTCCCAGGAATTCCTGATACACAGGACCAGCCACCAATAGCCCCACCTAGAGCGAGCAGCCCCCACAGGGCAGGAGACAGACAGGGAGCACTGAGCAGGGGTCTGGGCAGTGCCTAGGCACGGGCAGTTTGGGAATGGGGCTGATCCACACGGGTCGGGTGATGCTTGCCAAAGTGAGGGTTGTCACCCATTCCCCTGGTGAAATCGCCCTGCCTGCGATGATGGCATTTTGTTGTAGTGAACAGACCATGCTGAAAGCCTCGGCCACGTCTCCACAGTGAGACTGACTCTGTGAAGCTTTGGCATAAAGTCTCTGCCAGGAGGTGCAGTCAAAAGAAACAGAAAATGACTCTGAGATCACAGCTCTACATCCAAGCAGCAGCATAGATGAGAGGCCTCTGGAGACAGGCCAGCTTACAGGTGAGTCTCCCCTCCAGTGGGAGACATGAGGAGGGGGCCCTGTACCCGGGGGGCTGTGGAGGCCCTGATAGTACCCCCATACAGGGTACATACTTTGGGGTCTGTCAGCTAGAGGGGCTGGAGGTCCTAGTAGCCTCCTGCCAGGCTGAGTAGACACTGCCCAGGGATCTGCTAAAAAGACCCTTTAAAATGAGCAAATGCCCCCAGTTAGGACTTCTGGGGCCTGGAGCTACAGACATCTCCCAGGAAAGGCTCCAGGAGGCAGCCACGGGCATAGCAGTGTGCTGGGCTAGGCAGGGACCCCAGGCCACTTTTAGCAGTCGCTATGGGTCATTTCTGAGCCCTACAGAATATAGCTCCCTTTGCATGTTATTACTTATCCCATCCCCATCCTGTCCCTTCCAGGAGCACCTCAGGGAAGGACACTGGCCGCACAGATCGTAGAGAGGAAGATCAGGGAGTGTGGCCAGCCAGGCAGACAGGTATCCCCACCCTGGAAGGGCCTCCAGGGTCTCCCTTCCTCCAGGAAAGCCCTGCCTGAGGAAGGGTAACGGAAGGCCATGCCCCCCCCAGCTGCCTCTTCCAGGGGGCCTGAGGGGACCAGGGTCCCCAAGGCTACAAAGCCCCCAGTCACGGCTTCCTGAAGCCCCTCCAGTGGGCAGAGGGCTGGGACCCCCATTTTAGCCGTCCTGAGCACATCACAACATTCCTGCATCTGTTTCTACTTTCCAACCCAGGAAAACTTCACGGGGCAGCAGCCTGGCTCCCCACAGCGGCCAGGACATGTGAGTGTGCGCCCAGCCCCCTGGGGCTGGCAGGCTGCCCTGCCACAGGGCAGGCAGGGCCAGGAAGGAGCTGCTCAGAGCTGCCTGAGCCTGCTCCGATCTCTGAAGTGGAGAGAAGCACCCTACCCCCAGGCCCCCAGAGAATGGCCATGTGACTCCCAGGCAGAGGCCAGCGGGAAGGGGTCTCCAGGTGACACTTACCCAGGCAGGTCCTGCCGTCTGTGTGGAGCCGGAAGCCAGGCTTGCACTCACAGAGGTAGGAGCCAGGGGTGTTCACGCACCGGTGTTGGCAGCCACCGTTGTGTGCTTGGCACTCATCCACATCTGGGCAAGAGCGGGGACGTGTTAACAGTTAAGCACGTGCCCAGCATGGCCCACCTCGTCGAGGACCTGCCCCCCACCCCAGTGCCCAGGTATTAGGGCACCAAGCCCCTCACCCACACCTGCTGGAACCAGGGCAGAGGAGGCAATGTCTGTCCTCCCACCAGGGCCTCTGCTAGGTGAGGCACAGCAGAGGAGAGCAGGGTCTCAGGGGGACGGCCTACCTCCTAATGCCTTTTAAGACTGAACTTGAGTACCTGCCATTTCCTTAAGTCCAAATCCAGAAAATGCTCCCAGGCAAAGCCACCCCACCCCTCACTGAGGCTCAGGAGCCCAAAAGGAGAAACTGAGAACTTTTGAGAAGACCCAGCACTGGCTGCAGGGGGTGGGAGAGCCAAAGCGTGGGGGGGGGCAGGGGTGCTGGTTTAAACATCCTCTGCCCTAGATTCATGTCCATCTGGAGTCTCAGAACGTGACCGTGGCAGGAAACAAGGTCGCTGCAGATGTAACAAGTTAGGGATCCAGATGAGATCATTCTGGACAAGGGTGTCCTGACAAGAGACACACACAGAGGACAAGTGAAGACCTGGCAGGAACTGGGTGAGGTGGCCACAAGCTACGGATGGCCGGGAGCCTCCAGAGGCCAGAAGGAAGGGCAGGGAAGACCCTCCCTGCAGGTTCAGAGGGAGCACAGCCCTGTCGACACCTGGAGCTCGGATTCTCCATCTCCAAACTTTGAGAGAAGAAATTCCTGCTGCTTCAGACCACCCAGTTTGTGGTGTTTGCTATTGGCCCTAGGAATGAAATGCAGGAACCCAGAGGGAGGCTTTGCCACATCCCCTGACAGGTGCCCTGAGCGGTGCCCTGCCCTATAAAGTGCCACCCCTCCAGACCCCCCCCACCCCCCAAGGCCAACTCAGATGCAGAACTGTGCATTGACAGTTTCCAAGCTCAGGAGTCTCCACTCAAAGAGGGACAGGGGAATGGAGTCTAAGGCTGGCCTGATCTCAAAGCCCCAGCAGTATCCTCACTGCCAGACTTCCAGGGTCAGGAGAGGCCAGCCAAGGGGAGCAGAGCAGCAGCCTGGGGCCACAGACACCCTGCAGGGCCCCATCCACCCCTGCTCATCAGCACAGCCTCCTGCCCCCAGGTGTCCCTAGCATGGAGAATGAGGTGGGGGTGGGGGAGATGAGGCAGGTCCCAGATGCTCCCCTTCCAGGAGGAGCCTCATATCACAGGGCCTCCTGCCCACATGTCCCCCACCCCCAGGCCCACACAGCCAAGCCAGGCCTCAGAGGAGTCCAGGCAGACAGATAGGAGGTAGTAAGTTACTAGTCCTGGAACACCCAAGTGTGAAGCTCCTGGGCTGCCTGGGACAGCAGCTGACTGGCTGGGCACCCAGCACACGGGAGTTCTTAAAGCTGCCATGGCTGGGAAGAAACCAGCAGTGGAGACAGATGGAACTAGCCATGTCCAAGGCTGCCCCAAGAATGCCTGGTGACCCCTATCCGCGAGAATTCTGGGGGAATTCCAGGAGAGTTCTCTAGGGGCCCTGGTGGCTTCCAGGCACAGCTGAGAGGCAACTGCCCACTCCCTGGTCAGAGGCCGGGGCTAATTTGAGAGAGAGGCCTTGATAATGTGGACCTGATGGCCAGGAGACATTGAAAGATGAGGGAGGGAGGGAGGCTGATACCCTGGCCAGGACAGAAATGGGAGCCACCCTGGAATAGGACATGCGCACCAACGTCCTTGCCTGCAACTCAGGCCAGGTGACACTTTTTATGTTCTAACCTCACCAGCTGGGCAGCCAATGCCAGATCAGAAGAGAGGGGGCCACTGAGAGCCGCCATTAACAGGGAGACAGGCATGTAAATGCTCTTTGTATAAGCTATGAGCTGAGCATCCAGGCCCTCTGGTCAGGGTGACAACAGGCCCTGACCACTGCCCATGCCTTGAGAGAGATTTCTACACTGCTAGGAAAAGATACTGTTGTTTCAAGGGATGAGTCCTTGGCCGCACTGGAACGTGGCTGGCTGGGATGCCCCATGCACAGCTACCCAGAGCCAAGCTTGTAACAATCTGCCAGGTTCCCACCATCAGCTGTGACCTCTCCATACAGCCATACAGTCCCCTCCATCCCCAC
The DNA here is from genome assembly GCA_963574575.1 of Galagoides demidoff. Lineage (NCBI taxonomy): Eukaryota > Metazoa > Chordata > Mammalia > Primates > Galagidae > Galagoides > Galagoides demidoff. The sequence goes on along the minus strand of CAUYQV010144660.1, from coordinate 20,120 downwards.
AAAAATGACTGCCTTTGAGGTGCCCACCCTAAACTCCAGCCATCCCAGCTGGACATTGCTAACGATGAGACACAGGGCCAAGCTCTTCACAGCTGTCCCCTCAGCCTGCGCCAGGTGGTGGTGCCTGCCTGCTAGGCTGCGTCTCCTGAGTACAGAGTGCAGAGACCTGCTGCCAATCTGTGCCCAGCCACCCAGAGTCTCTGTCTGGGTTCCAGGGCCCTGTACTCCACACACAAGCCACTTCTGCCCTGGGGAGACCCCAGTGTCCCTCCTAAGCCCCAAGGTTGCCTCAGGGAGGAGGCAAATGAGACCAAGAGCACCTCTCCAGCTGCACAGGAGTCAGACTAATATTCTTCAGACAGACACCAGGATGGTTTGTGGGAAGAAGCTTGAAAACAAAAGGTTAACAGACTTCAAAGAGCCCCCAAAGAAGCCCCTGGGAACAGAGGGTTCCAGATCCCTCCAATAGGAGTGTCAGCTGGGGAAACGGGTGCCTGCTGGAGAGGGGAGGTGGGCAGCACTCACCCAAGAGAGACCCTTTCCCCAAGCTCAGGACCTCACTCGGACCCCAAAACAGCCCCTGAAAGGTAATGGTGTGACCCCACAGTCTCCACAGGGCATGTAGCACCTGCTCAGTAGGAGCTGGCTGGTTCTGTAAAATCCCAGCTGTCAGTCAGTGGCTCTGACGTCAACCTCAGCTAACAGAGAGACTGACTGAGATGATACTGGACAGAGAGTGGTGAGTGTAGGGTCGTCCTGAGCCCTGGCTGGGGAGGCTGGACCTGGAGGCCACACCTTCACGTAAACAGGTCAGTCTGGAAAGAAGCACCAGGTAGATGCCAGCATGGTGCAGCCTTACCAGTCATCAGGCCCCCTCCAGCTGGCTACCCTCCTCTCCGGCCCAACCCTGCACAGCCTGGGCCCCGTACTCACACACGCCTGCACCCCGATGGCTCCCATCACCCTCCCACTATGAGGACAGGACCATTTGCTCACTAGTATCCTTCCCTAGGGCTCTCCAGTGGCTCCCAGCATCAAGTCCCTGCAGAAATCCCAGCTCCTACAAGGCAGAGGCGTGGGCCTTAGCACCTTTTCCCCACCCCCGTACCCCTCCCTCCCATCACACCCTTCCCCCATGGCACCCTTCACAGTAGGGGCTGGCACACTGACCTCAGCCTGAGCCCTGAATGTCCACCCCTGAAACTGCAGCATCTAGAGGTCAGGGGACTGCTGTGGGGGTAGACAGGGCCTGGGGTGGGGGCCCAGGCAGGGGGCACTGAAGCACTGCTATGGCTTCCGGCACCCGCTGTCTGCTGTCAACCAGGATCAGAATCTGGACACAGTGAGCCACTCAAGGCGGAAGGACTTGGGGCCTCCCCTCACCTGCTTATGGACAGGGCACCTGGCCAGACGACCTCCTGCTGGGGTTCCCTCTTTGAACTGAGCAAATCCACTTTAGAGAAAGTATTTACATTCAGCAAGACAGGAAGAGATCCCTCAACCCTGCCTACCCTGCTCCCATGGAGCCCAGTAGTGGAGGAACAGAGACGCCAGAGGACCCTGCAGGTAGGTGCTGAGCCCACAGCCTGAGGAGTTACCGGTGCCCATTAAGGACATTGCAGTCAGCTGAATAACACCCCCCAAAGATGTCCACATCTTCCTCCCCCAAACCTTCCACCGCAAAGGGCTTTGTGGGGGGACTGAGTTAAGATGCTGTGAAGTCATCCTGGGTCCTCTAACAAGGAGGCAGGAGGGCCGGAGGCAGAGGGAGGAAGTGGGAGGTTCAAGGGTGCACCTGAAATGCAGACAGGCTCCAAGAACTGGACAGCATAAGAACACCACCACTACCACCACCACCCACCGAGCCTCCAGAAGGAACACAGTCCTGCCCATACCTCGATTTCAGCCCATTCTGGACTCTGACCTCTGGGACTGTCTGAGTGTGTGGGAATTTGTTACAGCAGTGGGACCAGTGCCCTGGACACCCCACACAGCACTGGCACCTTAGATTCTGAACACCAGCAAAAAGAGTTGCAGGGGGAAGCTTGAACCCCTAGGCATGAGGGAACCCCCAGGGGAGGCCTCCTCCCAAGCTCCCTCAGGAGAGTCAGGAGATGAAGTGGGCTCATTCCAGGGATAGCAGACTAGCCTGGGGCAAGCCCATTCTACCCCATCAGTCCAACACCAAGCACTACACCTGGGGAGGGGGTATAGGGCCAAGGAGAGTCAGGGCAGCTACGTCATGTACCAGAGAGGAGCCATGTGCAGGGAGTAGGAGTGGCTATTTTAAGGAACAGCTGAGCCAGGGTCCTGCTGCTGCCCTCCACGCGGTACCTAACTGTGGACATCAACGCACATGGGACGCTGGCATAGCTGGTTCCCTAGGAAGCCAGGCTAGGCCTTTGGCACCTGCCTGGCTGGCAGAGCCTTGGGGAGCCCATGGAGCCTCCATCACCATTTCTCTACAGCTCCTGGCTGGGAATAAGCCCTGGGCCACAGGCATGAGTAGCCTGCCACGGATGGGCCTCTGCTGAAGCTGGCCCACACTCACAAGAAACTTGGAGCCCTCAGGACATCTGCCAGAAAGCCTCACTCAAGTTCAGAGCCTGGTTTTGTCCTCAACATGACATGAGGTCCTTATTCCCAAGGAGTACATACAATGACCCACAGGCCCTTCTCTCTGCCCTGAGAGCTGCAGCAGGCCTGGACCCAAGTGGGGACTCCCAGCTCCCCAAAGCACAGCCATGCCCAGCCTGAGGACTTGGGGCTGGTCTCATGGCAGTCAGGGCCACTGCTGGTAGAGTGACAGCACTGACTTGGCCTGGGCTGAGCCACCAAGTGAGAGGTTGCTTACCTGGGAGGGGCAGGGGCTTTGCATTCCCTGCACCCTTTAGGGAGGAGAGAGGCAGAGCCTCACCCCAGGCAACTGGAATACAGGGTTAAGGGCTCTGAGGAGCCATCCAGGGCATCAGGAAGGCTTGTGAGGGAGCAGCCCCCACCCCCAGGTGATACAGGTGAAACTCCCTGGGAACCACACTCCCCCCTCATTCCTGAGGATGCTGCTTCAAGCTCTATGGATCCCAACTCCTTGGAGAAGACTGGCCCAAGGCGGGCACCAGCTCCCAGGGGCAGAGAGGATGGGTGGGGGATAGGTGCATCCCACCTCCCACTGCAGCCTCTGGGAGCCTCAGGTCCTGGACCTCTCAGCTGTCCTTGCTGCCCACCTATGAGCCCTGGGGAGGGAGCCAGACAGCACCTGCCACACCCACACACATGACCTCAAAGGAGCTGGACTCTTGGGACCCTGGAAGGGAAGATCCAGTGCTAGTGTTCCCCAGAGGCCCCTCTCTCCAGCCTGCCCTTTAGCTTGACCCCCTGAGCTGCCAGTGCCTCTGAGGGTACCCCTGAGTTCACGGGCTAAAGCAGGGGATGAGCCCAGTGCCTCTGAGGGCACCCCTGAGTCCACGGGCTACAGCAGGGGATGAGCCCAGTGCCTCTGAGGGCACCCCTGAGTCCACGGGCTAAAGCAGGGGGATGAGCCCAGTGCCTCTGAGGGCACCCCTGAGTCCACGGGCTACAGCAGGGGGATGAGCCCAGTGCCTCTGAGGGTACCCCTGAGTCCACGGGCTACAGCAGGGGGATGAGCCCAGTGCCTCTGAGGGTACCCCTGAGTCCACGGGCTAAAGCAGGGGGATGAGCCCAGTGCCTCTGAGGGCACCCCTGAGTCCACGGGCTAAAGCAGGGGGATGAGCCCAGTGCCTCTGAGGGCACCCCTGAGCCACCCGCCAAAGCAGGGGGTGTTTTCCTTCCCTGCAGTCCAGGGGCCTCCCTGCCTCAGCAGCCTCTGCTTTCAGGCCACGGGAATGTCTGATTCCTCATGACCCGGTCCCAGAGGCAGGGGCCACCCTAGGGCTGCCCAGCCATGGTCCCTCCAGCCTGGCAAACTTTTAAAAAAGAGGAAAACAAAGAAAGCTGTGCCTGGGAGCAGAAGCCCTGGTCCCACCCGCCCCTGCCCCAGCTCATATGGCGCCCACCTGGCCTCTGGTCACCGGCGCTCACGGCGTAGCCAGCCTGGCCCAGGTGGCACGGGTAACAGCCCCTCCAGAGATAGCGGTAATGAGTGCCCGCGACGCGCGCCAGGCCCCCCAGGAGCCCGAGGTACCAGAGCGCGGCCAGCCCGCCGCGGCCCCGAGACGCCTCCATGGACCAGCCGCGCTCTGCCCTGAGCCGCTGGCAGGGAGCCCAGGCGGGTGGCGGGTGGGCCGGCAGCGGGCGACGGGCGGCAGGCGGTTCGGACTCCACTCCCGGCTCCAGGCTCCAAGCTCCCGGCTCTGGAGTTGAGCCGGCGCGCTCAGTCGCTGGGATCGGGTCGGCTGGACGCTGCCGTGGAGCCGCTCAGGGCCCCGAGTGCCCCGCCCTCGCTTTTAAGTTCTCAGCTTTCCCTCCGCCCCCCGCAGGTAAAGGCCAAGTCTGCAGATGCCAGGGGGCCGCCCCGGCCCCGCCCCCGACCCCGCCCCGCCACTTCAGAGGCCGCGCATTCCTGGGTGCGCGCTCACGGGCCAGGCAGCCGGTGGGTGCCCACGCACAAACGCAGGCACCCACGTGTGGACTCATAGACACAGACGCACAGACAAACCCACGGGTACAAAACTGCACACAAGACATACAGAGACACCAAACTCAGGCACATAGAGATGTGCGCGGACACAGGCACACGCGAATGTTTTCACATACACACGTGTGTCCTGGAGCCAACACGGAAAAGAATGCGAGCGGGAGAAGGGAGCTGTCCTGGCGGGCGCGGCCCTGCAGAGGCCGCTGGGTAGGTGGAGCTCTCTGTCAAAGGTGAGCAGCCACAGGTAGTGGGGCCACAGCGCCAAAGTGGAAATCCGGAGCCCTGCACCATCCTGCCCTCCACTGGGCCCAGGCCAGTGCCCAAAGGGTGCCTGTGTAAGAGAATCCTGCACCCCACAGCAGGCGGGAGGAGGCCTGCGGGCAGGGAGGACTATGTGTCAGGGTGCACAGGCCACAGAGGCACTCCAAGCCCAGGCCTCTGCCCCAAGGCCACAGCCAGGGTCCCCAGCTGCATCAGAAGCAGCCCTGCCCAGGGCCAGCAGTGGCTGTGCATGCAAAAAGAACCCCACGCCCGGTGCCTCGAGCAGCCCTGCACCTGAGCCCTGTGTCTCACGTTGGCAGGAGAGCCTGGTCTGGGAGTCCAGCTCTGGCCAGAGACCCCTGAGCCCTCATCCTCTCAGAGCCGTTTTTCTCACCTATACTGGGGGTTATCAGTGACCTCCTGCCCCCAGGGCTGCCTGAAGATGGAGAGGTGGGCCCAAAGAGGTGCTTGGTCAGTATCAGCAGTGACCCCTGCCTCCGACCAACTCAGCTCCAAGTAGAAGGCAGCAGGGGCAGGGGAAGCCCACGACGAAGGGGCTGGGTGCCCACCCACACCTGCTCCAGGAAGCTCCCCACTTCTCCCTGCAAGAGGCAGTACAGTGTCCCCGGATACAGTCCATTCCCCTGGTGGCAGCACATGTGTGTCTCTCTCTGAAGACTGAGGTGTGCACCCAGGCAGAAGGCCATGGGACTAGGGCTACCTCAGAGCTCAGAGCTTGGGAACACCCACAGCTTCCAGGGCTCTAGGCCATGGATCTGGGTGAGTGGGGCTGGGGCAGGGCTGGGGCACAGCTGCAGTCACCAAGCTCTTGAGAGCCTAGCACCTGGCAGAGACAGATAGCTGCTGGAAGGGTAGGAAGGAGAATGGAGGTAACCACTGCTGCAGCCAAAGGGTGCCTGGTGTGTGCCAGGCCCTGAGCTCTAAAGACACACCTGCTATCCTCCCCGTGTCCCTGTAGGGGAGGGCCACCATCCCCACTTTAGAGATGTGGAAGCTGACAGATGAAGAGACTGCCCTCAAGACAAATCCTGTCAAACAGGGCTCCAGCCCCAGCAATGCAGGGAAGTGTGAACAGCTCCCAGGCAGAGCCTCCACCCTGGTGCCATGATGCCAAGGAGCTCCCTGTGTCCAGTGCCAGGATGCAACCATGGCCTGCTCAGCCCACCTGGGAGCAAGGACAAGGGGGCCACCTTAAGCCCATGGGAAGAGCAGCCTCACCCAGTCCCGGAACCGTCTCACCTTGCCTGGTCCTGTCTGGGATCCAGCCTGCCCCATAGGCTCCCGCCCACCAGCACAGGCAGTGCAGAAGCGGGCCTGCCCAGGCTTCCTGGGTGAGCCCCTCTCCCTTCCTCCTGCTAAGTGGCACAGCAAGCAGGCTCCCTGCCTTGGGAGGCTGCCATAAAACTCACTGATAGATGGCCGAGCTGTCAGATCTCTGTTTGAACAGCTCCTTCCACGTGGGCTGCACAATTTATGGTCACAATGTGCTTGTTCGTTGCCAGCAGCTCACAAACAAGTGCTGACACAGACCTGAGGGGCCCACCCTCCTCAGACACAGCCAGCAGGCCCTGGGCCCAGCAGTTTCAGGGGCAGGCTTGGGCGAGGTACAGGGATGAGACACCAGGGATTGACATGGGCAGCTGGGCCAGGTTGCAGGGCACAGAGCCATGGGGACAATGTCCGTCTGCAGAGGAGGAGTGAAGCAGAGACACAGGAAGGGACTTTTGACTCAGGTCACCAAGGAGGAACAGGGCCCTTCCGCCACCAGCCCCTCCTGGGGACAGGCTTCCTCAGGCAGCCCTCCAAGTGAGGACCCGAATGCTCCTACAGACCCCATTCCGGCAACCCTCCAGGACCTTGGGAGGAGGACGGCCAGACAGGAAGCAGGACATGGACCCACTGGGTCTCCCACATGGTCCCCATGTCTACCTGGGAAAGGGCTCCTGACATGTCCTCTGTCCCTGAACCAGGGGGCAGAAAGATAGATGCCAAATCCAGCCCCGAACCAAGCTGGAGCCCACGGCTGGTGTGACTACTGAGCCTGGAACTGCGGCCACACCAGTGTGAACAGCGTACCACTCCCATTCTAATGAGAGGGAGAGGCAGGAGTGTCTCCTCAACCGTCCTTATGTGGCCCACGTGCTGAAAGGATCTCTCCTGCACCTACCTCAACAAGTGAAATAGACTATTAAAATCAGTTTCACCTGTTTTTACTTTTTTAGCTACGAGAAAGTGTGAGACAGCTTGCACGTGTGGCTCACTCTCCCCCTCTCTTGGACAGGCCAGCTCTGCTAGCAAGGGGCATGAGGACACTGGGCTTCAGATTCCCACCTGTAACAGGGCTAAAGTGGATTCACCTCCTTCCAATGGGGAAAGCGCTTGATGAAGGGGGTCAAGAGCAATGAGGAAGCTGACAGATGGAGACACTTGACCAAGGAGGTCAGGAGAAGTCCACAGAGTAGAAGGCTGGCTCCGGATGCCTGACCCCTCACACTGGTCCTGTGCTCAGGCAGACGCCCCGACGCTGCCATCAAGGCCCATGACAGGGACAGTGTCACATATGTGAGTCCTGGCAATCTGAAGAGCTAATGGCACCAGCAAGTCCCAGGACCCCTCTGGAACTCAGTTTCCTCATCTGCACAGTAGGCAGAGGCCCGAATTAGGCCAGCTCAGGGGCCTGAGGGCCTGAAGCTTTGGGAAGGAGAAACAGGACCAGGTATGTCACTGTGCTCATGGGGTCCAAGGAGAGGAGGGTGGCCATCAAGAGCAATTCGAGCCCCTGGGGACCAGCTCATAAAGCACAAGTCTGCCTTTGGAATGCTCATGACAAGTCTAGGCAAAGGTAACTGTCCTTTCTGCCCTGGACGCCCTTAGAGAGATCGGAGGCCTCCTGGGGTGACATCCCCATACCTCCCTCAGGGCCAGCCTCATTGGACTCCCATGGGCTGGCAGGGATTGTCCCTACCCCTAAGCTCACCAAATCCCTCTCAGCTCCTCCCCCCAGGCTCCACCAAACCCCACTGAGGGTCTGCAAGCCTCCCCTCCTGTCCCTCCTCCTCCCACCCCCACAGACAGTGAGTGAACCTGAGTGCCCTGCACTTTGAACTGGGTCCCCCTCCTGGGACACTCTCCTGAGGCAGTCTGAAGCCCACCTCCCTCCTTCAGAGAGAGCCAACTCAGAGGCCACCTCTGCAGAAGCTCCCAACTGGCCTGGCTACCACAGGGCCAGCTGCCACTGCCAAGGGATTTCCCCCACACCTGGCCCATCCTCTACTCATATCCCTTCATTCATTCACTCCCTCCCTCACTCATTCATTCATCTTTTCATCCAAGGACAACATGTGTCCAGAAGGGGCAGGATGTGGTTCTGGGCTGTGACGATGTCTTCTCACCCGACCAAGACACATTTTCGGGTCCCCAAAGCCCAGGACACTACGTGGTGCGGCCACACCTCCCTGACCGTCTAGGGGGACGATGGCACTGGGCCCTCCATCCCGCAAGGCCTGGTACAGGAACTGGGGCGTGACCAAGGGGCAGAGGCTGCCAGTGCCGTGACACCCCACCACCCTCCCCTTGGGCTGCTGAGCACATCCAGGCCTGCAGCTGTGGGGTCTGGAAGCTGTTTGGGAAATGCCTTCCCGATGCGGAAACGGGCCGGCGTCTCTGCCCGGGAATGTCTGTGTGTCAGCAGAAGGCCCTTCCCTACCCCCACCCTTGCCGGCTCCAGCTTTCCTCCCTAGGCTAGGCGGCCACACACTCCTCTGCCAAGACCCTGGCTGGGTGAGGGCAATGCCATCCCCAAATGCCACTGCTCCCCCCTGGTGCTGGGCTGTCCCATAAGCCCCTGACTGTGGGGCTCAGGGCAGAACTGGAGCCAGGAAGTGGAAAAGGCCCCACTGGCCCCTCTGAGGTTGGACCCCTCAAGAACCCCTCCATGAAACCCTCACTGCTTGTGCTCTGGGCGCCTGAGTGACCAGGCCTCAGATAGCCTCTGCATGTGGCTGCCCCGGCCTCCCAATGCAGAGCTGGTGTTAGACAAAGTTCAGGTGCTGGAGATACCTGCAGGGACAAGTGGACCGCAGGAGGCCGAGGCCAAGGCCCAGGCCACTCTCCCAGTCCAGCCCAACTCCCACCAGACAGGCCCCTGGCACGAAATGTGGGGCGGAGCAGTGGGGATCTAAGCCCTGGGCAGGTGAGGATGGTGCAGGAATGTAAGAGAAAGAAGGGGCACTCAGAGAGGTGCCTGTGGCTCAGTGAGTAGGGCACCAGCCCCATATACCAAGGGTGGCCGGTTCGAACCCAGCCTCAGCCAGATAAAACAGCAGTGACAACTGCACAAAAACAGCCAGGCGTTGTGGTGGGTGTCTATAGTCCCACCTCCTCGGGAGGCTGAGGCAAGAGAATCGCCTCAGCCCAAGAGTTGGAGGTTGCTGGGAGCTATGATGCCATAGCACTCTACTAAGGGCAACAAAGTGAGACTCTGTCTCACAAAAAAAAAAAAGAAAGGAGGGGCACTCAGAGAAACCTCCAGAGGCCACCTAAGGTGCCCATGTTGGGGGGAGAAGGTTCATGGGCACAGCAAGTTTCCAGGAGAAGCAACTGCTAACTGTCCATGAGCAGTGTGTGTGCCCCTGAGCCAGGCTGGGCCAGGCATGGGGGATGGACCCTGGGCGGGCTGAGCAGTAGCACCAGGCCCCAGGCTCTCCTGTCACAGACACCTGCCTCTCGCTCGTCTCTTTCAGTAAAGGTGGGCTTGGTCACGTGACTGCTGTCAACCAATAAAATGTAAGCAGAAGACACAGGTGTCATTCCTGGTGGGACGCATTCAAGAGAAGGTGGGAGGCTCTGGCCCTCTGCCCCACCTACACCCCCTGCCACACGTGAGCCCCAAGGGGGCACGCTTGGTCTGGGGTTTGTGTGAGATGATCAGGGTAGACCAGCAATAGGGAGGTGATGGTGTATTTTCTGCAAAAGAGCCAGCCTATGCATAGGCCAGGACCATCCCAGTTAACACAAGGGAAAGGCAGGTGGTGGGCTGGGATGGGCAGGGGCCCCAGGGTAGAAGGTCAGTGTGTGGCTGGGGTCACACACAGTCCAACCTGCCCTCTGAGGAGACATGTAAAACCAGTCTCCAGAATGTTCCTCCCACACGACCCCCTGTAGCCACTGCTATGAGGCATATTTCAGGAGCAGGCCCCTGCTGGCCTCAGAGCACCCCAGGCCTGGCTCCGGCCTCCCTGACTGCTCCAGCATCAGCCTCATGGTAAACCCATTACCCCGTCTCTACTCCTCGCCCAAGCCAAGGGAAGGAAAATTAAAACCACGGTTGTTTCCGCAAGCCCAGCTGCCATTCCTGACTGCCTCTGTTCCTGCCCCGGCCAGGCAGAAGCCAGGGAGAGCCCCCTTCTCTTAAAGACACCAGCCCCCCAGGGGAGTCCAAGCTGCAGAGCTCTGTCACACACACTCTGCTCAGAGACTCGATGGCTGCAGTGGGGACCTGAGTACCCCAGAGCAGCACCTGAGGAGCCACTGTCCTGGGGAGGGGCTGCTGCAGGCCAGCCTGGAGACACGTGCACACATCTGTACATGTGACCAGGCTCCCTGTGGCCTTCTGTGGCCTTGTAGTGTGAGCCCTTGAGAGCTGACCCAGCACGCACCAGGGACATAGCCCCCTGAGGTGAGGACAGCTGCCCAGACTCTCACTGGAACACGAGAACTGCCAGGCAGCAGCGACCTCATGACAGGCACAAGAATCATGCAGGGCCCCCCGCTGTACCCAGAGCAGGAGGGGGTGGGTGAAGGCCGGAGAGCAGGAGCATACTGGAGGGGGTGGGCCTGGGTCTGACCCCCAGCAGGGCTGAATGAACTGACAATTAGTGGCCTGGGCACATCCCCACCAGCTTTCAGCACCCTACACGGCCTGCGGGATTGTCGGTCACTCCTGCTGAGTTCTCCCTCCCTGCGAATTGTGGCTGAACCTGCTGGCAGGATGCTGGGGTTGGGGGTGGCGCTGGCCAAGAGCACAGCCAGCACCTGCCCTGCCTTCAGAAGTGCCAGAACCTGAAGCTGGCAGGACCTGGCCATAGGTCCCTCTTGCTCCTGAAGGCCCCAATGCCAGCCTCCCCACCCCATGCTGGTGCAAAGATGCTATAAGTCCCCAAGTCCCCAAGTCCCCTGCACACCTGCTACACAGACCCAGTGCAGGACACCCAGTGTCTACACACAATGCAGAGAAGCCACCTCTAATCCGGCAACTCCCCAGCTCTCACAGTCAGTCCCTGAGTGTCCACAGCCCCCCCAAGCTCCTTCATCGGAAGACAAGGACAGAACTCTGCCCTCCCCAGGGGAAGGGAAGCTCTTCCCCTTCACATACCTGCAAAGCTCCTTTTCCCTCCCCTACTTCTGTTAGCTTGGGGGAGGGGAGGATTTGAGGATAGGGCTCTGGGGTTTGGCTGACAGTTTGGGGAATCAGGGGTCCAGCTTCCCAGCAGGGTCCAGGGAGAGGGGTGAGAGGATTGGGGTGGAGGTTGAGTCTTAATCCCCTTCTCAGAGGTGCCCCTGAGAAAAATGGGGCATGGTAGGGAAGGTGGCCCCCACCAACGGGGGTGGGTGTGAGATGCAGCCGTCTCTACAAACAGGAGTGGTAGCTAGAGAAATAGCCAGAGGTGCAACCAGGGCAGGAGCTCCAGAGAGGAGCCAGGTTAGCCAGGATAGCAGGCAGAAATTCAGGGGATAGGGCCTGGTGGCAGGATGAGCAAAGCAGAGGTGTGAGGTGGTAGGGCACAGGCAGGCTGAGCAGGGCCTGCCCTTCCCAAACCCCACTGCTCAGCCCATACACACCCATCCATGCCCCTCGGCCTGGCTAGCAGTGGCTGGCTGGTTCCACCCTCAGTAGATAGAGAGCGGGTATGAATTGGCCCAGGTCAGGCAGGACACGCCCTGACTTTCTGAGGCATCTGATGGCTCCAGTGACCCCAGCCTCTGCAGCCGGGTCTCCCAGCCTCTCCACCGGAGCCCTGAGATACTGGGAAACAAGGGAGGCAGCTGAGATTGCAGGACAAGATGGAGTGGCTGCTTGACACTTTAGTTTGCCGAGGCCCCTGGCTCTGTGGCAGAAGCTTCCAGGACCAGGGCAAGATCCACCTGAACTGTCCATTGGTTAATCTTCCCAGCCTAGACAGCTGCCCTGGCCAGGGCACATTGGGGCTCACCACTCAGGTGTGTCCGCTGCCTCTCCCGGAGCCCTGGGTCCACAGACTGTAGCCTCTGAGGGTTTCACAGGCTCCCAGGGTCACACCTGTCCTAAATCATGGTTCAGGGACTCAAACTCAGGCTACTGAGCCTATTGGTCCTTTGGTCGGCCGTGAGCATCTGGAGAATGGCTGCATGGGGGCTTGTAAGCTGCCCATATCTGGGTGTCTGCCGAGAAACTATCCCAGTGCCTGGGCTTTGGGAGGACAGGGCAGTCTCCTGTCCTTCTGTCACCAGGCTGGCTCTAACTGCGGACATTGAAGGCTGTTTTCCTGTCTTGGCCTTCACCGAGAGTGTACCTGCCAGAATCTGCTCACTAGAGGCGTGAGTGTGAGCCAGGGGCAGGAAACAAAAGCTCTAACGCTCAGCGCCTCTGACAGAGATCTCTGGCCACAGACGCCTTCTCAGAATGCTGCCATCCTGCCAGAAGGAACACGGTTGCAGCCAGGTTTCCTCATGGCGTCCAGAGCACACTGCCCAAGGAACAAGGCCATGGGTCTGCCACTAGCGGCCCAGCACAACAGGGCTCCAAAGCCCTTGGGTGAGGACTCCACGGCCTCCCCACACCTCTGGCTTCAGGAAGGGCCGGCTGCCCCACAAGAGTTTTTGTCCCTTCTGCTGCTCTAACAAAATACCTTAGTTTGGGCATCTTACGAGCACCAGCTTTTTACAACTCTAGAAACAGGGAGTCTGGCCTCAGGGCACAACAGGCTTAATGCTGGGTGAGGCCTATTCCTCATAGGTAGCAGGAGACCTGGCTCCTCTGATCTCTGTTCCATGGAGGGTGGAGCCTGCAGGACCTACTCACCTCCGCTGGGGACCCCTCTGCAAACACTCACACTGGGGGGTGGCTTCAGCATACACACACTGAGGGATACCACCATTCACACCACAGCACCAGACACTGCCACAAGCCCAGCTGGAGCCAGGTGCTGCTGGTGTGAATGAGCAAGAAGCCCATTCCAGGCCCCAGGAGGCGGCAGGCCGGAGGGAAGGGAGACCAGCTCTACGACCAAACAGCAAACGGCCTGAGTGCCAGGAACGGCTTTGGACTTTACGCAGGGACTCTGGGCATCCGTCCCCTTCATCTCCCCCAGCTGGGACTGCAAATGCTACTACCCTCCCTGGGCCTGTCACTCTATAACATGGGGTGTAGCACTGCCCACGGTGCAGCCATGAGCAGGGGGGTGGGGGCTGCCACCCAGGCTAGCACAGAGTGTGGGCCACAAGGAGCGAGGGGCTGCTCGGCCCTTCACCACAACCACTTTTCTGGGTCAGCGACCACAGATTATCCCAGGAAGCGCACTCAAGCCACCAGACAGGCTCTGTGGGGTTGCTGCTCTCCTAGGGGTGAGGGGAGCCCTCCTGGGGCCGGGGACAAAAAACTGCTCCCCAAGGAGGGTCGGAGAGAAAGCTCCACCACCAAGGGCCTTATGAGATGCCAGCACCTGCACTGGGCACCAGGACAAGGGCCTGAAGTATTCCCAAGTGCACCCTTCCCCCGCAGGGCACTGGCAGACGGCACAGCTGGCCTGGGGCAGCCAGCCGGTCGGCCTGGAGGCCTCCTAATCTCTGGCTCTCAGTCACTTCCCACGTTCTTTGCTCTCCCTGGGGACAGCAAGGGCCTGGCAGCGCCCTCAGGCCACGGGTGTGAGAAACACACTTGTCAGCAGGGCCAGACTGGAGCCCACAGTGAGCTGGGTGTGGGTGGCAAGGCAGAAAGGGGCTCCTCGGGCCTTGAGCCCCCACAGGCCCCTCAGAGATAGTCAGTGAAGACCCCAGCTCCACACTGGACGCCCTCACAGAGGAGGAGCAGTGGGGGCCGGGGTTGTACGCTGAGTCTCCTGGGAAGAGCCACCCACTTCCCCAGAGAGAACCCCGGCTCCCTGCCCAGACCCGAGGGCCGCCATCCGCCATCCCATTCCCAGGCTGTCTTCTTATCTCCTGGAGGGGCAGGGTCAGCCAAGTGGGGGCAGCACCATGGGGTCAGGGCAGCGTGGGAAGGCAGGCCTGTGGGCCTAGCCCCAGGGGGTGGACCAGTGTGAAGGTTGAGGGATCCTAAGCCTCCATTTCCTTATAGAAAACCCTGCTTTCCTCCACCTGGCAACATCCGTTTCTCTCTCGGAACAAGACAGGACAGTTCTCCCCCTACAACGTCACTCTCACCTTTAGACCAAACCATGGGTCTGACGTGAGGACTGGACCCATTTCACAGACAGGAAGGTTTACAGGACTGAACCCCCAACCAGCAGGCAGTGGAAGGAGGAAGTTGGACAGGTCTCCCAGGCCTGGATGTAGGGTCCTGACTGCCCCCACCCTGGGCCTGACATGGGGTCCTTGTCCCCAAGAGCCTTGGTTAAGAGAAGGTAGAGGAGGGTAGTGACCCATGGCCAAAGCAGACAGCAAGTGGGTCCACCTCAGCTGGGGGCAGCTCTCTTTACCTGGGGTCTGCCCCTAACCTGGCCAGGGGCTGGGAGCCTATACAGGAAGCTTTTCTGTCCACTGTCGCCATGGGCCTTTTCCCTGAATCCTCTAGCAGGGTGTCCAACCTATGACCCGTGGGCCACATTCAGATTATGTGAGGACTTTGTGCTTATCTATGATGCTGGATATCACAAAAATTATGCATGGACCTTTTTGTTTATACACATCAGCTTTCGATAGTGTTTGTGTATTTAATGTGTGGCCCAAGACAACTCCTCTTCCAGTGTGGCATGGAGAAGCTGAAAGGTGCCTGTCTAGAGGTCCTCAAGAGGTATCCCACTCTACAAAGGAAGAGACTGAGGGTCAGAGTGGTACAGGGTATTGTGTGGCTTTGGGTTAGTAACAATAAGGAGATAAGCAGAAACTCTGCCTGGTCCTTGTTGACACCAAAGTCTAGGCCTGGAGTGAATTCCCCAGAGTGGGTAAATGGAAGGGCTGGACTCTCCTGGAGGTGAATGTGGGGTCTTGGGGAAGCCTAGGCAGGGGCTTCACAGCAGAGCCCTCTCTTCTCCCCAGGCCTGCAGCTCCGACACCCACAGGCCTGAGCCTACCTGCACAGAATGGGATCTGGAAGGAGGCCGGCACGTGTCAGAGGCTGCATCCTGCCCAGGAAATAGCAGAAGCCACAGCAGGCGTCCAGTCTGAGTGGGAGGTGTCCCACTCCAGGACTCCCAGGCCAGCAAAGCAGGGCTCAGCTCTCCTCCATGACTGTCTCCCAGAACATGACAAATACACCGGCTGGAGATGCTCCTGGACCCAGGGCCAAGGCACCCTGCGGCCCGGCACCCGTGCCAGCACTGAGTTTTATAGCGTCGATTCATCACTCTGAGTGGTTCTGGGCTCACCCCACCATCAACTTACTGCACCCCGCCCTCCCTGGGGCAGCCTGCTGTCCCGTGCACACCCTCTGCTCACACACCCGCTTGGTGTTCACTCACTCATGCACCAACGCTGCAATTTCAGGGGAGGCTGGGCTGGCAGGGAGACAGAGAAAACAGCAGGCTCTTGGCCCTCAGAAGGGCCCCCTGGGCCATGCGGTGACTCGGAGCCTCAGCCATCCCAAACATGCAGAGTAGGGAACAGTGGAGACCCAGGGCCAGGGCCGGGGAAGGGGTAAGATTGGGGTGAGGAGCCGGCACTGCTGGGATGCAGTTCTGGGGCCACATCTCTGGCTGAAATACCAGTTAGCCTCCCCGATTGCCCTGGCCTCCAGCCAGCTTTGTCAGATGGAGAGGACATCGCCCATCTTTAGGACTTCCCCCAGCCATGGAGCAATTCCAGGCCTCCCTCAGGAACACAGATCGAGTCCGGGACTAATCTATTTGCGGTGCTGTGCAAATACGGGTCTGTGTTGGGGGCATGACATGCCAGGACCCTCAGACCCACCACCCACCCTCAGGCCTGGTCAGCATTGGAAGGTCATCACCATAGCCCAGCAGCTCCAGAGCACGGGTCACGGGACCCCTGCATCTGGGAGCAGAGTAGGGGCTCACGTGCCCAGCCAGAGCAGCCCACCCTGGGAGCCTCTGATCCTCCCCTCTTGGTAGCAGGAGGCTGGAGTGTAGAGACTGGGTCTTCTGGGGCCATGACAGGCCATCAGAGGGCCCTCCTTTCCCAGGCCTTGACACATACCTGCCTGGGACCCCACTACTAAGCCCTGCACCCACACCATGTATCCAGAGAAATACCTGGAAGGCAGAGCCATCGGTGTGAGCCACCCCTTCCCATCATCTCAGAGGCCAGCCCGCCTGGGGGGGTTCCCACCTATGCCCCCTCCAGAGTGCCATCTGCACCCACTAACAGGTGCCCTCAAACTCAGAGCATGATCTTTGTGCAGGGCTCTGAGATCTCTTTGCTGGCCATGATGGGCCAGGACACCTTTGCACCATCAGCCATGGGAAGGGGAGTCTGGGTCCACCAAGAGCTCAGTGTTGACTCAGCAGTGACTCCAGGCTGGGAGGGAGTCACTGGGATGCTTCCTGACATGGGGCTGAAATCATTTCAAATCACCTGCTACCCACAATGCTAGATGCCAGGTAGGAAGTAGGGTACGGGCCAATGCTTGATACCCCAATCCCTGCCAGCGAGAAGCCCTGGGTGGGGACGAGGTGAACCCCAAAGGTCTCAGTGAGGTCACATCATGCCCAGAGGGACTGCCCAGATGGCCTCATGTGGGGAAACAAAAAGGCCTGCACCTCCTGCCTCCCACCTGGGAGAAGCTTCTCTGTGACCCTCCAGGGGCCCAAACACCAGGACACCCAGGGCTGGGGGCTATTGCACACCTGAGGCAGACAGGGCAAGGCCAACAGCGGGGCCCCTCCCCTGTCCTCTGCTCACTGCCACCTGCACTCAGTGTGTCCCCAGCAAAACCCATTTCACTAAAGGTGAAACCAAGACAAGAGCCAGGGCAGGGCAGTGCTGGGAGCTGATGACAGCTCAGCCCAGGTGTCCTGCACAAGGAATGTGTGTGTTCAGGCCATCTCAGACCTGGCAGGCTATGCCCCCACCTCTCCTGCCCCCAGTCGCCTGACAGAGGCTCGCAGCTGCACAGCTGGGGACAGGGCTGTGTCCCCCAGAGGAAGTTCTAGCTACTGTCTGACCCAGGGAACAGAACTGAGACCAGAGACTACCTGCCCAGCCCTCTCCCAGAAACTAGTTACTCAGACCTCCCACCAGGGTCGGGGCTGGGCAGGCAGAGCAGGCAAGGGAGAAACGAGGGGAAGGGGGCCACCCTGCTCTGCCTCCTTCCCACCGCTGCCTGGTCTCTTCCCGTCTCTCAGGGGATTTCCTTCCAGGCTGCTCTGACTTTGCCGACTGCCAGCCAGCCATGGTGGGGCCAAGTTGCAGGGTCTGCCCAGACCTGGCAGATACTCCCACGCCTCAGAGAGTCCCTGCAGCCTCCCCAGTCCACCCAACCACCCACCCTCCCCAGCTAGAACTCCGGACCCACGGCCTGCATCTGTCTCAGACACAGTGGCCAGCTGTACTCCCTGCCCCCTGCTTAGCCCTCAGGGTGTGTCCCACCAACATCGGGTTCTCTGAGTCCCCCACCAGGCCACTGCAGGAACTCGGATGAGATCAGACCTGTGGGGAGCACGTCAGGTGAGGAGCACCCTGAGGACCTAGGCACCCACCCAGGACCCCAGGTGGACCCCTTGTAGCACCCAGGGATGGGAGAGAGACTTCCCTGCAGACAAGCTGGGGCAGGAATACCAAGGGGGCTGAAGGAGCCAGGGGGCCAGGGACACCAAGGGGGCTGCAGCTGGGGGAGGATGGGATAACAGCAGAGGAAGCCCCCATGGCGTTGCAGCACTGGCCCTCACAGCCACCATGGGCACTGGTGCGCCTGTCCACTCTGAGGGGAGGAGTGAGTGAGTGTGACTTCCCACCCTGACAAGGCTCAGGTCCCCATGCTACAGTGATCCTGCAAGACAGGGCCCACGGGAGGGGGAGCTGGCGCACAGCAGGCCCCTCCCCAGTGCTCACAGAAAGCAGCCTCACCCTCAGTACTCGAGTGCCATGAGGCTGGAACACCACTGGGGGATAGTCTAGCAGAGGACAGGGCCCTGTGCCCACGACAGCAGCCATACCTGTCTGTAGTCCCCAGAGACTGGCCTCTGGGTGTTTTCAAGTCAAGTTGTTGGTCATGGCTTTGGCTTTTCCAGGGTAAACCATGCCTCCCTCAGCTCTGAGGCCAGGCAAGGCCCTACAGAGTCATAGATAACTGTGGCCCCATCTGGGACAGCCTCAAGAGCCCTTCTCCCCTCCTGGCTAGTATGTGGGGAGCAGGTGGCATCTGAGTTAGCCAGGATCAGGCCCTAGACATCGAGCCAAGTGACAGGGCCTCACCTGCCAGGACCCAGAGGCCACAGGACCTATCTCCCTCTGGCCTGTGCAGGTGCAGAAATGAGGAGACTGCCCGGGGGTCTCTGCCTGGCTGGGAACCAGGACTTCCACCAGGGCTTCGCCCTCCACACATGACTGACCGACCCAGCCAGCCAGGTCCTCAAGGGATGGAGGCCGTCAGCAGGGGTCAGGTGACCTGCATGTATCCTAGGATGCTTTGAGGTATGTGGGGCCCTGTATGGGTGACATAGGGTCCCAGGTACCTCTGCCTGCCTTGCTGAGCTATAGCATGCAAGGTCCAAGGTGGGGCGAGCCTCCTGTCCCCTCACCTCACCCAGGCTCTGAGGTCAAAAGCCTGGGCCCTCCCTGGCTGCATGGGAAACAGTAACCAGAGGCAGGCTCAGGGCCAGTAGAGCCATGAGTACCAAGGGCACAGATGGCCAGGCGCCAGCCCGGCCTACAGGTGCTACTCCCAGGAGAACCAGACCCAGCTTGGCAGCATAGGAGGCAGTCAGGACCAGGGACTGGAGTTCCTCGACCTGACTGGTGGCTCCAGCATCTCTCCCTGCACCATCTCAGGAAGGTCCCTGAGCAGAGTTAGAGGCCTCAGGGCAGCCACAGTCCCACGGGAAAGGCTATGGCTGGGATGCAGGCCAGCAGCTGCCCAGACTGCCAAAATACATCCGCCAGCACAGCCCTCAGAGGTTCACACCAGGGACTTTTGGGGAATTCCTAGAGAGTTACTCAGGGCAAGACAGAGGCTGGCCGGGGCCAAGGGTCAGATCTGGGGGTGCCCAGGGTTCCCTGTCTGCCCAGCCTTGGGAGACCAGTCTGGTAAGTAAATGACGGGCCGTGTGCTTGAGGCACGTACAGAACTCCAGGGCCTGTCCTGATGTGCGGGCTGTGAGGTTGGGCAGCTGGGAGGCAGGTGGCCAGGCAGACAGGGCTGGAGACCCAGTGAGCTCCCTCCCAGAGGCCCAGGCTCTGAGCACTGCTGGCCATGTGAGCTTCAGGCCCCACCTGCTCAGGGCTCCAGGTCTGGGTGGGAAGGCTGGAGACTGTCCAGGGCGCTCTGAGGGCTAGGGCTGAGCCCTGTCCCAGGCTGGCCAGCAGCAGGCACCCCATTGGTTGGCAGAAAGATCCATCAATTCATCAATGACCCTGGCATGGATACCCCACAGCCAAATCCCCAGGCTCCAGGGCTCCCGCATCTGAGCCCACTGGTGGCCCCACAAGGACTCCAGCTCCAGCTCCGGCCTGTCTTTTGTTTCCTGATATTGCCACCCAGGAAAGCACATGGGGCTGATTGCTTTCTGCTCATGTGGCGAGCCTTGGGGGTCTCAAGAGGCTCCAGCTTGTTGCAGGGGTGGCCTGGGTGCAGACAGGGATGTGGGGGATGGTCAGATCCCAGGCCTGTCTGGCTGTTGGTGAAGACTCTACTGCAGGCACCTGCACCCCCTCCTCTCCTGCCACCTTCCCGGGAAGGCAGTGTTCCCAAGGGGTCCTGGGATCCATCCAGGGATACTCAACTTCCTCCCCTGGGGGGACACTGTCCCCACATCCTGGAAGAGGCTGCAGCCTAGAGTTGCCTCTGACCCTGAATCGAGTCTGGGTACGCTGACTCACAAAGGCTGCCCTCCCT
>CAUYQV010144659.1:0-17163 GCA_963574575.1 Galagoides demidoff | reverse complement strand
ACCTTAAATTGATTTGAGTTTTTCTTTTATGTGGTTGTGTATTAGATCATCTAGTGGCTTCATATCAGAATGGAGTACATTGGATTCTTGCTTCTCCATGCTTGTGATGCTATACTAAGAAGAATGTGTTCTACCTCCATCCAGGTTAATACAAAAGATGTAAAGTCTTCATCTTTTTAAATGGGTGAATAATATTCCATGGCATATATATACCGCAGCCTGTTAATCCTTTTCTGGGTTGGTGGGCATTTATGCTGTTTCCACATTTTGGTGATTATAAATCGAGCTGTGATAAACAGTCTAGTACAAATGTCCTTACGATAAAGGATTTTTTTTTTCTTCTGGGTAGATGCCTAGTAATGGGATAGCAGGATCAAATGGGAGGTCTAATTTGAGTTGTTGGAGGCTTCTCCATACTTCTTTCCAAAAAAAGGTTGTATTAGTTTGTAGTCCCACCAGCAGTGTAATATTGTTCCTTTCTCTCCACATCCATGCCAGCATCTGTAGCTTTGAGACTTTGTTATGTGGGCCATTCTCACTGGGGTTAGACAGTTTTGATTTACATTTCTCGATGAAATGATGAGCATTTTTTCGTGTTAGCCATTCACCAGTCCTTTTGATTACTGTATCTGATTTGTCTTCATCTTTTTGGTTCTGATTTTCTATTTCACAAACCTTATAACATATGTACCTTTTGCTATTGGTTTGAGAGAAGCATATTAATAAGTGTATACATAACATATACAATTTTCATCCCTTAAAGACATATATCCTATAAACTAAATGACTTTAGGGGATGAAATATCAGAAGGTCAACCACCAACTTAGAGACTAAGTCTTGTTAAATTTGAAGAAGTGAAGGGCTAGAGGGTTATTTTATATGAAGCATTTGTTCTATATCTTTTATATTTTCTTAAGGTACAAAAGTGCCTACATACATTAGTAAGTGAGCAGTGTCTTAATTTTTCTAATTTTTCTTTTCTTTATCCTTTCGATTTTTAGGCAGTCAACAGAAGATTAAACCAGTCTAATCTTAGTTTTCATGTGATATTGAGAAACTGAGTGAAAAAATATTCAAATTGATGACTTAAACAGTTATCAAAATGTGTACAAATGCCAAATACTGCCTTCTTATATGGTCTCATTTAGTTTTTATAAGTTTGTGAGACTGGGCTTATAATCTCACTTTAGAGGTGAGGAAATTAAAGACTGAAGAGTTTATAAAAAGATTGTGTTTTTCAAATATGTTTTCCCCATGGAATTAGTATTAACTGAACCTTTTATCTGGTTTTCCCTGATTTGGGGTGCAGTGGGTTGGACATGGGCTGAGTCAGTGGCTTGGTGTGTGAGTGCTCCCATTTGTACATCAGGGATTCTTGAAACCTACTTTTTCAAGAAAAACACTCCTTTGCATTTTGCTTTATGTTTAAGACAAAAATCATTATGTTATTAGCTTCTGATTTGGCTGCAGAGCGAGCAGCGCCATGCCCTCCAGAAACACCAAGGAAGGAAAAGCCTATTGACATGGCACATTGCCTCAACTTACCCGAAATAGACCTTGGCTGAACAGGGTCGTGTCAAAGTTGGCTCTGTGTTCTTTCAGTGGGGTTTAGGGATTACTTCTAGGATAATATGCACAACATCTTTGGTCTAAATGTGAGTTGGACACTGTTCTACATTTTGTTATTATTAAGGCATTTGAAAAGGCAGCTTTCTTTGATGGAGCTAGAGGCATTTTAATTTGTTTGTGGTGGATTATATCAGTGGTTCTCAACCTAGGGTCAAGTCTGTTGTCCCTCAGGACACTTGACATGTCTGCAGACCTTTTTGGTAACATTTCAGGGGTGAGGGGTGCTGCTGGCCTCTGGTGAGTAGGGGCCACACGTGGCACTAAAGTGTTCTACAGTGCACAGGGCAGAGAATTATCTGGTCCAACAAATCAAGAGTGCTAAGGTTGAGAAAGCACTGGGTTTGAATAAATCACCTTACATATCTTCTGCATTTCTAAACTGAACTGATTTAAAAGTATTTCTCCCTTCCAGCTCAAGCAGAGTTAATGTGATGTTCAGTTCTGTGGCTTTGTCTCAGCTCTTCAGTCTGATGAGATGATCAATGTCTCAAATTCTTTCCTTACTGTCAATTATTGACTTTCTCTCAGGCTCTGGTGTCCAAGCTCTGGTTGCTAAGGGATGCTCACAGGATGGGAAGGAGAGCTTCAACCATCTCCCACCTCCCTGAAATATAGTTTTAATTAGATAAGGAAAAATTATTTCATAAATTCAACACTGGGCCAAAGAGGAGAGAGACAGGAGACAGGAATAGATAATCTTGCTGATGAGAATTAGAAATAGGATTTGAATATTTTGGGGGGAAACAATTTATTTATGTAGTGGATAGATTCCTTTCAAGTCATTTAGAAATAAGATTGCTACACTCTTAAGTATCCCCTGCTTACTCCCTCAAACATTTGGGTGATTTTACTCACATCCCATCTGCACTATGCCGCAAACTAAGTGAAATATAGATGTTTGTGTGGTTATTTTGTGTTAGATTCCTGCCAGACATCCCAAATCTTGTCTTCCTTCTTGCATTAATCAGCAGATTAATTTTCAAAACCATGTTTTGTTATTTTATTTGCCAAGTTTTGAGCAATGCAAATATGGACAGAATACAGCTCTTGCCCTTAAGACACCAAGTCCGATGCAAGGGGCACATTTTAAACAAATTTTTACAATTAATGAGATTTACAAAAATACTATATAGAAAGAAGTGAAAAATGCTCTGGAAACACCCACACACACCAAATTCTGTTTAGGGAACTGAGAAAATTTCTCTCAGTTAATGGTCATAAATGAATTGGGTTTTGAAAGATGAGGAGGAGGTTGGCAGGCAGAGGAACGAGGGAAGCAAGGTGTTAAAGAGCATGGATTGATGTGCTCAGGGAAGATGATGTGAACAGGGAAGGAGGGCAGCAGACGGAGCTGGATTTCATCTTCCAAAACATGCTGAACTCTTTGGGGGAAGAAGTTCTGCCCTGTTCTTTGTATCCCCAGTTCCTGCAGCAGCACCAGGCACACGGCATCTCATCAGCAACAGCAAAGGACTGTAGAGTGTGTGCCCCGAGTCTCTAAGCAGAGAAGGGATATGATTAGAACTGGGGGCTCTGGGAGAGTACAGATCAGAGCAGAAGAAGGGAGGTCATAAGGAAAGTGGAATCTGGGCAAGATGTGAGAAGGACCACAGCAGGAAGGAAGAAGGGAAGAGGAGGGATTCTAAAGATATTTAGTAGGACATTCCAAACGAAGTAAGCAAATATAACAAGTTGAAGAGTGATGTCAGTGATTTTCAACTGGTGTGCCATGAGACGGTCTTAAGTGTGCCACAAAATTTTTTAAAGATCATTAATTAAATTATTTTTGAAAGAAGTTCAAAGCACAGTAAGCACATTCTTGTTTTACTCTCTTTTGATCAACATAATTTAAGTGTGCAGTGGAAGTTTAACTATAAGTTCAAGTGTGCTATGAGATAAAAAAGCTTGAAAAACACCAAGTGATGTAAAGGGTAGGTAGAAGTGCCAATGTCTTTGACAGTGCTGACCCAAGGGCAACACTCTGGAGTCCTTTTATTCTCAGTGTGTATGCAGTATGCCTAGAACAGTGCTGTGGCCAAGCAGGGCTCTGGTTAAGAGCTACCTGAAGGTTTGCTGGTGTGCCTAGTGATTTTTCTCCTATGCTTTTTATCCAGGGACCTTGGCTGCTGGCTTCCGACCCACCGTAGGTGACTTTGGCATCCTTCCAGTTTGGATCTTGGCCTCTCCTAGTATCTTTGTCTTTCTGGCTTACCACTCTCCACTTTCATCCCGTGTTCCTGATGTCTTCCCGAGTTCCTAATGTCTAGATTCTGATGACAGCCCACCTTCTTGCTTTCTTCGGGCCTTCACCAAACTCATTGCCAAGCACACCACACACCGTACACTGAGTGAATCTATCATTATTTGATAATCCAGCTGGCATTTCTCTTCTTCTGACTGCCAGAAGAAAGTGTATTTCAACATAACTAAAGCCCTAAAGCCCTCCATAACAGGACTTAACATACATTTATTAATGTATGTATCTCTACCAAATTACATTTTGACCACCATTTTAATACTCTCATCTAGAACACATTGGGTATATGAAATCAACTTTGGCATGCATAGTGAAAAGAAAAGCAAGTGACAAATTCTACAAAGCCCAAATTTGCTGTGAGATTAACATTTCTGAATCTCTCAAGAAATAGTGTGTGGCAGCAATTTTTTTCTGTCTTCACATTCTCATGTTTGATAGTGCCAATATAATTTCTCAACATTTATGCCCAAAGGAATGCACTTAGTGAATTCCTTAAAGTCAGGATGATTCTGATTTTTATTTGCCTAACAGCTCCTCCTTTGGAGTGGGTTAGAATAACAGAATGTATTTGAGGGTTCAAGACTGCTCAAAATCAGGAAACTTCCTGCAGTAAACAGTTATTTTTAAATGAAGAACATTGTCTGGGTAAGTGGATAGGCCAACGAGGTCGGGTTTGGCCTCCTGCTCTGCTGTTTCCTTCGTTAACTTCTCTATGGCTCCACCCGTAAAATTGACTACCTAGGGTTGGTGTTGAGTATAAGACGAGGATGGGTATTTAAAGTATCAGCAATGTCATACGTCCTTCAGCAGAAGTTAGAGGTTCTGGCTCAAGGTCTGGCTCATGTTCAATGAACACCAAACCACATAATTACCCTCATCCTCTGTTACTGCATAAAGAACTTAACCTAGCCAATCAATCTGGCACAATGTGATCATAAAGATTACCGCACACAAACACACACATATATATTCCAATTTTAGTCTTTTTATAAATGGAAATTGGGTGGACATGGTATCAAAGTGGTGTGAAGGATCAGGATTAGTAATAAGTGATTCAGTCCTTAGCCTGCAAGACAGGGCTGGGCCAGGTTATGAGGAAAGGGTTTGGGAGAGTGGATGGACACACTCTACCCACTCCCAGCCAGTCTCTACACACAGCCATATTCTTTTACATTTGCTCTTTATGACAACTCTGCAAGGAGGTAGTATTAACTCAATTTACAGATGAAGTAACACAAGGTTTGAAAAATTAAGTAACTTTCCAAGATCAATCTTGTGTGTCCAGTAAGAATTTGATATGGTGGTTTAGTTTCAAATTTCCGTATGGTTTTCTAGGCACTAGAAATGAGTCCATTCAGGGACATTGGGAAATGTTCAGGAGTTTTGTTTGTCCTGCTCCCCAAGTGAAATTAGGCAGATGTAGGCCTGAGGTGGTCAGTCTAGTCTGCTGGAAGGGTCTTCCTGCCATCACTAGGAGTCTTGCTTAGCCTGAGACATCATTGTCCCCATGGGCCCTGTCTGCCCTGCTCCCAGGGTGATCAGTGATATTTAGCCACCAATTTAGCCACTGAGGAAGGGATATTACATAACTGGGTTGCTGGTTCTTAACTCTATTTACTTTGCAGTTGTTTTTTATAAGCAGTCTGGACAGATCTGGGTAATGTTTACCTACAGCCATAATATAAGAATGGAATAGGCAGTTTTTGGAGTATAATGATAGCAATAATAACAGGTTAAATGGATGTAATGGGAAAATAAAATGAGTCAACTAACCAAATGCAAATTTCAAAGACTCACCATTGACTACCACAAATGTTATCATAGACAGGTCCCAGGGACTTGCCGCTGAGATTCTTTTGGGCTAAAGGTGATATTAGACGAGGCTCTGTCTTGGAGATTCTCTATTGCTTAGGACATTCTTGGAACAGGTTGTTCTTTATCTGCGGATACATGGTTTGGAGGTTGGGCTTTACAGAATTCTGCCAGGTCATTATTTCAGGTTGGCTTTATGGTGGAGTGTGTGTTAAGCAACTAAGACAGGCAGGCAGTGCTCTGTGGGGAATCACATCTT
This sequence comes from Galagoides demidoff, assembly GCA_963574575.1. NCBI lineage: Eukaryota > Metazoa > Chordata > Mammalia > Primates > Galagidae > Galagoides > Galagoides demidoff. The sequence continues at coordinate 11,205 of CAUYQV010144659.1, read as the reverse complement.
GTATTACTGTACACATGTCAGGACTCTGGGTATGGCACAAACTGTCCTGCTGTCCCAAAGTATGAAAGCTTGAGTGAAAATGCTCATGGGGTTGCTTAGAGGGACCTAGGGACTCTGTCACCTAGAGCAAGGACAGCAGACAGATCGAGGGAGGAATTCAAGAGGGCACCTGTGCTCTTCTTACTGTTTGAATTCTGGGGAGACCACCTAGCAGGTGGTCAAAGTGCTGATGTCCTGCAGTTGACTAAAAAGGGTCTATGCAGGTCAGGCAGGGTGACTTTGGACTAGCCCTCCTGGTTCTCCCTGGCCTGTGGGTCATATATAAGAGATCCATGGTAGAGGCCCTCAAGGTCAGGAGACCTGTAAAGTGGCTGAGAATTATGGTTCTGTGTCCTTTATAAACAGTGTGTGTCCCAAACAAAGGTTGATGCTGTAACCCAGACTCCCGGCAAAGTATTCTTTCCAGGTTATCGTAAGCATTACCTTCCTGGGCATAGAGCTTCTCATAGTACTCAGAGATGATCTCTTATATCTCTATGGCATCTGTTGTTATTTTCCCTTTATCGTTTCTGGTCGAGGTTATTAGAGATTTTACTTGCCTGCTTCTGGTTAATCTGGCCAAAGGTTTATCAATATTATTTATTTTTTTAAAAAACTTTTTGTTTTATTGATTTTCTGAATGATTCTTTTGTTTTCAAGTTCATTAATGTCTGATTTAATTTTGGTCATTTATTTTCTTCTGCTGAGTTTGGAATTAGATTGCTCTACTTTTTCCAATTCCATGAGATGGTTCATGAGTTTGTTGATGAGCCCTCTTTCTGTTTTTCAAATGTAGGTGTTTACATTTCCCTCTTAAGACTGTTTTTTGCTGTATCCTACAGGTTTTGCTAAGCTGTGTTTTCATTGTTGCTATGTTCAAGGAATTTAACAATTTCCTCTTTTATCTCTTCCTGAAGCTAATTATCATTCAGCATAAGTTGTTTAATTTCCATGTCTTTGTGTGGGGACGAATGTTTTTGTTGGAGTTGAGCTGTATCTTTATTGCCTTGTGGTCTGAGAAGATACAGGTATAATTTCTATCCTTTTAATTCTGCTGAAGTTTGATTTGTATCCTAGGATGTGGTCTATTTTGGAGTATGTACTATGGGCTGACAAGAAAAATGTATATTCTTTAGTTTTGGGGTGGTGTGTTCTGCATATGTCTATTAATCCCATTTGTTCTAGGGTCACATTTAAGTCCTTCGTATCTTCGTTTAGTTTCTGTTTAAAGAATCTGGCCAATTCTGTCAGAGGGGTGTTAAAGTCCCTAGCTATAATGGTGTTTTGGGATATCATATTGCTCAGACCACTCAGAGTCTGTTTCTTATATCTGGGGGCATTTTATTTAGGTGCATAAATATTTAAAATTGAAATGTCTTCTTGTTATATTCTTCCTTTGACCAGTATAAAGTGTCCATCTTTGTCTTTCTTAACTTTAGTTGTTTTACATTCACTTGTATCTGAAAATACGGTTGCAACCCCCTCCTTTCTTCTGGTTTCCATTTTCTTGAAATACTGTTTTCATCCCTTAACCTTGAGTCTTGTCTTGATTTGTCCTTCAAGGCTAGGCGTGTTTCAGGAGACAGCATATACATGGCTTGTGCTTTTTTTTTATCCAATCAGCCAGCCTGTGCCTCTTCAGTGGTAAATTAAATCTGGTGACATTTATTGAGAGAATTGATAAGTGTGGTGGCATTCTATTCATCTTATTTTGTGAAAGTCTGTTGTGTAGTTTTATCCTTCATGCCATTGTGGAAGCTAAGTTTTGACCTTTAGCTTTTGGGTATTTACTTTGCTTGCTGGTGGTTCATTGTGGTGGCCGGTATTGAGAATGGGTGTAAGTATTTCCTGTAGAGCTGGCCTTGTCATGGAGAATTTCCTCAGTGTTTGTATATCTGCAAAAGATTTGATTTCTTCATCAATTTTGAAGCTTAGTTTAGCAGGATACAGAATTCTGGGCTGAAAATTATTTTAAGAATGTTGAAGGTGGATGACCATGCTCTTCTGGCTTGGAAAGTTTTGGTTGAAAAGTGTGCTGTCATCCTAATGGCTCTACCTCTGTAGGTCAGTTGGTGCTTATTCCTGGCTGCTTGTAGAATTTTTTCTTTCATCTTGGCTTTGGACAGATTCATTACAATGTGTCTTGGAGAAGCTCTTTTTGAGTTGAGATGACCCAGGGAAGTTTTCATTTATGATAGTCTCCTATACGGCTTCCATTTCTCTGGGACTCTTTTTTCCCTTCAGGGATCCCCATTATTTGTATGTTTGAATGCTTCATGTGGTCTTGTAGTTCTCTAAGAGACTGTTCTGCTTTCTCTCTTTTCTTTTCTGCCTCTTTGACTACCTGGGTTAACTTGAAAACTTTATCCTATAGCTCTGATGTTCTTTATTCTCCATGGTCTAACCTATTTTTGATACTTTCCATTGTATCTTTACATTCCCTGATTGCCTTCATTTCCTTAAGCTCTGTCATATCCTTTCTGTCTTCTACATATTTCTCCTCATACTTTTGGTTCTGTCTTTCCATTTTCTCATCCATTCCTTTTATTGTCTTTGTCATCCATCTTTCTGTCAAATCCATTAATTCTTTCTAGGTAGAGTCTTCTGCAATGGCTGTGTCATGGTCCATTGGGGGAATTGCTCTGTTTTGGTTTTTCATGTTGCTTGAATTTTTCTGTTAGTTCCTCCTCAAGTGTTCTTTCACCTCCTTGTCCTCTTTTTTCTTCTTGCTTTCTCTTTTGCCTCAAATTACCTTGTCTCAGAGCTTAGGTCAAAAAGAAGAGAATGGTAAAGCCCAGGCAGAGAGAAACAAGAGGAAAAGAGACAAAGAAGAAAAAAGAAGGTAAGAGATAAAGAAAAGAAAAAGAAGAAAAAAGGGAAGAGGGTTTAAAGAAAAGAATTAAAGAACAGGAGAGAATGAGGATAGGAAGAGAGAATGAGAGTGATAGACGAAATGGTATTGATTAGCATGGTGTTAAGGCCACTTCTGTAATTAAAGGATTTTGAAGGCTTGGGCTGGGAGGGTTCCTCAAAATCAGGAGTTCCTTACCAGCCTGAGCATACCCAAATTCTTTCTCATGACCAAAAATACAGGAGTCCTTGCTCTTGAAAGTAAAAACGGAAGTTAAAAATAGCAAACAAATTAGCAAAAAGAAAACACGCTAAAACAGAACAAAAGAAGCTCAAATAGGCAAAAGCTGAAGCAACCCCATCAATATAGAAGAGAAAAACATAAAGAATTTTGAAATTTAAAATAAAAAAATTTATATATAGCAGAAGAGATCAACTTAAATAGGAATATATATGTTGCGATATGTTGCTAGGATACTGGGTCATGCTGTGTTTTTTGGAGATGGAGAATACAGCCGGCAACCTCTATGGTCCTTATTCCTAAATTAGTAGCCTTTAGTGATCACCTGATTGTTTCCTTAGCATTCAGATCCTGCCAGGTTGGGATCTTAAAGCTCTTCAGAATCCTTCAGGGGCAGGTCTTACAGTGTCCCCTGACAATAGTTCATGTGGGATGTAGGAGTCCCTCAGCCTGGAGTTCTGATCCCAACAGGTGAAATTAAGGCAGCTGTGCTTTAGGCCCATGCTGAGACCTTCTCATGGCCTTCCCACAATGGCAGCTTCCTGTCTTCTGAGTCCTTCATTGTATGGCTGTCTCACTAGCCACCAATAACCAATGGCAAATCTACTCCAACTGGTATTCAAATCTGGTCGCTACATACTGTTTGAGTCTACCCACTCTTCCAAGTTTTCTACTCATTGTGCAGCTTCCCTTCCTCCCAAACCAACAACTCTGGAAAGGCTTCTTCCTGTCCTGGACCTCTGTGGGGGCACTGACTGATCCCAGTGGGTTGCAATCACTTGCCTAATGCTTCAGATTTCCACTACTCCAGATCACATGCTGTATGTATCTTGCTTACCAACTCTTCACTATCCTCCCTGAGCTATGACTCTGGGCAAGGTCCTGTGCTAGGTATGGCTGGATTCTCACTTTTCCCCCAGTTGTACTAGGAGAGCTCCGCTGAGTGATCCTTCTGGTCTGCCATCTTGCCCACCTTCCATATTAGGCCTTTAATTAATATTTGTTGAAGGGAAGGTGAGATAGATAATGACTTGAACCCAATCTAATGAAGCAGGGCAAAGATGGTTTGGCAATCTCAGATGTGGTGGTGTTAATATCATGCAGAATGGGCCTCACTAGAGGATGTTTACTTTAAAACAAGGGCCAGGAGACCAAATATGGACTCCGGCCTCTGTTACCATGTAATATGTATACCAGGTGTGTATTACATAAATAAGAAACTTAAAGAATGTTGGGAGATTTCCACCTAAATTCAAGGATGATCTTTAATGTATTTCTTGGTAGAGAGCCCAGTATTGCGGAATAAAATCCTGACATCTAATCCTTTGCTTCTAATATATGTGATTTTATAAAGAACTTAGAGATTTTAAAGTCTCTCTGAGGATATAAACAAAGGTCTTTAAAATGAAAGATTTATTCATAGAATACAGGTTTCATTATTGTTTGTTTGGTTCACCTCAGTGCCTGGGAGCTAGGAGGTTCTAAATAACTATTAATTGAATTTAAACCATTTCATAGAGGGTTCTGTAGCACCTGGTGTCTACATGCCATTTTGCCAGATGCAGACAGACTCCCCTCAACAGGGAACTTAGAGTCTAGAGGAGGAGACAGGCAAATAAACACTATCAATGACAGTGTGACATTGTACATGTTATGACCAAGCAATAAACGGGATTCTTATGAGGGCAGGAGTCTCCTTCAGTATCAGAAGTCATCAAATGCTGGTCTGTGGCTGGGTGCTACCTGCGCATGTGTGAGTGAGTGTGTGTGTGTGTGTGTGTGTGTGTGTGTGTGTGTATGTTTTATATATATTCCCAGAGTAGGAGTATAAAACCCAACATTTAAACATTTTAAAGTACATTTTTAAAATTTACTTTGGAGGGCATTTTTCCCAGCCCAGATTTTGTACTCCAACTCAATAGGGCTCAGTTAAGTAGGCCTCCTCTCTAGCAAGTGTTCCCACCGCAGATGCCAACTTTGCTTGGGGGGTTGTGGGTACTCTTTTAATTCCCCTTAAGGAAGGACCAGGGTCTGTGTGTCCTATCAGCCTCTCCCACCAGAATTAGCACAGACCTCTGCACAACATAGGAGCTCAAGGATGACTGAGGTTGAACAAAGGGATGATGGGTAAAGGAAAGTTGGATACAGGATTGGATATAAGGCTGATGTATGGATGGGTGGGTGGTGGATGGATGAATGGTGGAGGGATAGATAGATGGAGGGATATGTGAATGGATGGTGGTGGGTGGGAGAGTAAACAGATGGGGAGATGGATGGACAGATTGCTGGTTAGATAGAGAATTGGTGGTGGGTAGTTAGATTGTCCAGTGGTTTATGGACAAATGTATAAGAGGATGAGAAGATAGTTGACATGGTGTGTAGATTCAGGTATAGCTTTGGGAGCTGGGTTCATTCATCCTCTGTTCCTCTGTTTAAGGTTCCCTCAATGGGATTGACTTCCATGTCTCAGCTTGTTGTGGCAGAGCTTCCCCAAGTGGTTCCCAGGCAGCTGCAATGTGATAGAGCCCTGGAAGAGCTCCAGGCACAGGGAGAGGTTGGGGGTAGAAATGGGGGTTGCACAGGGAGACTTTGTGGCGCCTGGGCCTGTCCCCCACCAGTGCCCACCATGCTGGTGCTTTGCCCTCCTATGCTCTTGGCCTGTCTCACCCTCCAACTCATCTGATGTTCCCTTCTTCCCCAGACCTGAGGGACTACCACCCTCACTTCATATAGAAAGAATCCAAGGCTCTGAGTCAGCAGGGACTTTCCCTAGCCACCACCATTATGACCCACATTTAAAAATATCTGTCACCAGTATTTAAAAATGAGTACCTATTTACAAATAGGTATTGATTTCCTGTGGAAATCAGAATTGCTCTTGACCCTTGGAACATCATAAGTTTGGACTGCATAGGCCACCTGTGCTTGGGTTTTCTTCCCCCTCTGTCATTCCTGAGCAAGCAAGATGAACTCCTCTTCCCCTTCCTCCTGCTCAGACTACTCAACATGAAGACAAAGAGGATGAAGACTTTTATGATGATCCCCTTCCACTTAATGAAATACAAATATATTTTCTCTTCCTTATTATTTTCTTAATAACATTTCCTTTTCCCTAGCTTCCTTTATTGTAAGAATTCAATATAAAACACATATAACATACAAGGTGTATATTAATCACCTGTTTCTGTTATTGGTAAGGCTTCTTGTCAACAGTAGGCTGTTAGTAATTAAGTTTGGGAGGAATCAGAAGTTACACATGGATTTTGATTGCATTGTGGGTTGGCATCCTTAACCCCTGCATTGTTGAAGGTCAAGTATACTAGATTTTCTTGAAAATTCAGAAGCTCTGGGCCCAGATTTCTACATGAGGGCAATTTTGGTGATAGCAGCACCATTCAGATGGGTCATGAGTACCTCATTCCTCACTCTCCCCTCAACACTGAGGTTGATGTTAGTGACTACTAATAACCATGCCTGTAGTGCTGTTTCCATGCCACAGAATTAAGAGGAAGTTAAAATATATGCTGCACTTTAAAAACTGGAATAGTGGACAATACTCCAGAAGGGCACCATGTTTCTATCAAAAAAGGAAGAGAGTAAGTTTTGTTGTAGGTATGAAACATATTCCTAAGGCTTTTAATATGTGCTATAATTGCAGCTGTGCCAAGTGCCATCATTTAAGACATCATTATGAAATAACCACATTTAGAATCATGGGCCAAAAGGAAAATAAAATTATCATGATTTCAACAGGTTTTACATCTGAACGAAAATAAACTATGATGTTATTAAATTCATCAACAGTGACAAAAATTGTATACTGCTGCTTTTAAGAGGTAATAGATATATAGATGGGGAGGAATTTCCTAGGTACAACAGGAAGTTTGTATAATGAACAGACATAATCACATACAACTAGAAACATGGCTTCCTAATGTATTGAATGTCTGAGCACCAGGCCAACTTCATGGGCTCCATGCATATGGGCATGGGTATCCCTCCATGTGTAGGCATTAATGCTTTTTAAAAATTCCTGACAATTTAATCTTTGAGTCAGTGTTTTATAGTGAGGAGTGGTGGGATAATGGTGGATCCACCAAATTTGGAGCCTCAGCTGGGAAGTGGCCCTGTCTCTGGCACTGCCCTTCCTGTAGCCCTGGGAAGAAGGCTTGTTCACCTGCTCTCTTACCTCCAGGTAGCCCAGATCTTGTCATGATCTCCCTTCTCACCCCTACCCTGTGATTGCTGCCATCCTTCGCTCCTAGTGGGGGTCCTAGGTGTGGATGTGGGTAGGATCAGTGTCTATGCCCTATGGCCTTTCAGAGCAGAGTATGATGGCAGATGTCTCCAACCAGAGCGGCCATGGTGGTTTTGGTGGGTGACTTGGCAGGGACAAGGCTCTTAACTACTTCCAATCTGGGTACGTACCACACGTGGCCTAGACATTGCAACACCCTTGAGGATTGCCTATCTGCCATGAATTGAGGTAGCAGTCTCATGGTAAGAGAAGATACCTGGCTCAACTTGTTCATCCCTGGTTGGCGCAGGGTGTGCTGGCCTGGCTTCTTGAGGGAGGGGAATCCAGGAAATTGGTGGACCGCATGTCAGTATGTGCATACACCTGCGCTGAGTCACAGGGAGGGGCTAAGAGAGTCTGTTGGATCCTCTGCTCTTTACCTTGTTGGCATGAAAGGGATGGCTGACCACATGGCACTAGACATGTCTGGTGGGCCATGGCTTATTGGTTGTCTGTGACTCCAGGGAGGATGAAACTACATGTTTCATGAAGGAACGAATTGTTAAGCCGGGGATATGGGAGGCTTTGTGGCAACAAGAGGGTGAGGTGACAGCTAGTTCCAAGGGAGGATGTTATTGGCTTGTTTAAAAAATTCTGTGGGATGTCAGGGAACTAGAACCTGTGCAAATCAAGGTTGTGCCTGGTCCCCTGATGAAGGTGGTGTTTGGCTGGAAGACCTTATCTTCAGGAGCAGAGCAGGGAAGGGAATTTGTGGTGAGGCCATTTGAGGCCCTCCAACTTCAGATGTTGAGGCAGCACATAGATTCTTAATTTTAGAGTCTGTACTCACCTCATGAGTAACTGTGTCTGAGAATGCACAATATTAAATAACAAGTAAAAAATACCTTAACAAGAGTGTAGAGGAAAGGGGAGAGAGAGAGAGAGAGAGAGAAAAGAAAAAGCTTTATATTTTAGTACATTTAATGTCATTCTTCATCTGTCTTATGAATAAGAGACCTTGCCTTCTCATTTTACACTGAACTCTGCAAATTAAGGAGCCAGTCCTGCTGAGAATTTAAAAGATGAGTGTGTGTGCACACTAGTTACTGAGGCTGGTGTCACTTTTGTTCTTCACTTGACCCCCCCAGGTAATTGTTATGGGGGCCATGACACATAGGATGCACTTAGAAATGAACTCTGAACGGTGCAGTAATGGTCCCTGTTGACCCATCTGGCTATCTGTGATGCTCCACAAGTCGGGTAATACCCTGTTTCTTCTGGAGTACAGTGTCTATTCTCAGCAATTATTCTGACTCTCCATGTGATCATTAACATCCACATCTGAGTTGTAAAGCATTGAAATGAGCCCCTGATTATTGCATTTTCAGCTGATAATTAATGCTAGGGACCTGCTGGTCATAAACTGGCTCTGCTTTTTTGCAATAATTGGTAACCTGGTCCAACCAGACTCTTAACCTGGTTGTCCCCAGGTGGGTTTAAAGCCATTATTTTGACTTTGCTGATTATTGACCTTTATTATTTAAGAGCTAAAAAACAGCAACTAATTGAACATATTGTAAAGTATTCTTCCATTTGCTAGGAAATAGGTTGGTTCTTGGCCAGGGACTTGCATTCAAGGGAACACAGGAGGGACGAGGTGAGCCAGCTTTGTTTGGCCTTGTATCCCACAAGCTGTACTGTGTTGTGAGGTGTCTTGGTGTTGGAAGTGCAGCAAGCTGTGTTGCTTTCCACTTGTGAGCTGAGGTGTGGCCTGAATATTAATTAAGCGGAGAAAGAACTTAGAGAAGCCTAAATAAAAATATTAATGATTTATTGCTATGAGGGAGAATAGCTACCTGATTTATACAATTCTTCCCCCTCCCCACTTTTTAATGAAAATAGCTTTATTGCTTTCAATTACAAAGAACATTTCTAACCAACTACTAAAAATAAAAAAGTGTGTGTTGCCAAAGAGAACTCTTACTGGGCCCACTTACTGAATAAAAAAGTTTTGTTCATGATTAAAATTTTTCCTTAGGGGCAAATTAAGACATATGTTCTTAATCTCATTTCTCTCTATGTGTGTGCTCGCGTGCACACGTGTGCATGTGTGTGTTTAGTTTAAACAACTACTATAGTTAGATTCTTTCTCAATAGACGAAAGTAAACTCCACCCAAGCCTAGGAGCCTATACTCTAAAACAATGATAATAAAAATCACAGAGCATGTTTAGTAAATAACTCCCCTCTTCCCCATCTAGATTTTGAACCAATGTAGAAATAAAGGAGTAAGGTAGATGGAAAACAACACACAGTAGTCTCCCTGTAGGCTTGCTTTCTGTGGTTTCAGCTACTGGCAGTAAACTGCAGTCCAAAAATATTAGGCTATTTTGAAAGCGAGACAGGGAGAGAGAGAGAGAGAGACAGTATTATATAACTTTTATTATGGTACATTGTTATAACTGTTCTATTTTATTATTAGTTATTGTTGTTAATCTCTTGCTGTGCCCAGTTTATAAATTAAACTTTTTTGTAAGTATGTATGTATAAGAGAAAACATAGGGTAAGACTATGTGTAGTTTAAGGCATCCACTGGAGGTCCTGGTAGCAGCCCCTGTGGATAAGAGGGGACTGCTGTGTTATCTTTATTAACAGCAAAAGCGATTATGATGAAATATGGCTTAAGAATGAGAGCCAAATGTAATCCTTAATAGCAAACCTCTGGTGTTAGCAGACTCCTTTATTCTAGTGTGAGATATTGCTAGACTGAGGCAGGCCTTTGCAGATGTGGAGTGGGCACTTCCCATGTAGGACTTATGGTGTGCAGGGCCAAGAAGAATATGGGCTCCTTGTGGGCATTTAGTGTTATGAAATTGGAAAGAGTAAGGGGCTGGGCTTCATGTACACCTTTCAAATCCACCAAACAGGTAAGTCCTTCCTTGGGTTCCTCCCCCACGGGAGGAAACTACAGAAGAGAGGAGGAAGCTTCTTTTCTCACCATCGAATTGCTCAGCTGTTCTTCTTAACTTAGAGTCACCCAGTGGTGGGCCTATCCTTTGCAATGGGGGAAGATTGCAATCTATTGGGAAAGTTTTGTTTCTAAATTCACGAGGTCATGTGTCTCAGTACCAGTCCTAGGACTTAAGGCAGTGCAGGTTAGGCCCCAACAGCATCCTGAGATGGCTGAGGATAATGCACTAAGTCTGCTCGGAGACCACTCTGACCCAAGGTCTGAACATGCCTTCATTCCCTCATCGACTTCTTGTGCCAAATAAGGCCTGGTCACATTGAGACAGAGATCATCAGAACTAGCACAGTGACACCAGTAGGCATTAAGCGAGCTCAGTAATAAAGTATGTAGAGACTCCTTATAACATATAAACAGAAATTTGAATTTGAGTATAAAAACTACTTCTTTCTTAATGACTGCATAGTATTCCATGGTGTACATATACCACAATTTATTGATCCATTCGTGGATCGATGGGCTCTTGGGCTTCTTCCATGACCTAGTAATTATGAATTGGGCTGCAATGAACATTCTGATACCAATATCTTTGTTGTAGTGTGATTTTTTTGTCTTCTGGATATATACCTAATAGAAGAATTATAGAATCAAATGGTAGGTCTATTTTTAGTTCTTTAAGTGTTCTGCAGATGTCTTTCCAAAAGGAACGTATTAGTTTGCAATCCCACCATCCTTCATGTTTACATGGATGGAGCTGGAAAATATTCTTCTTAGCAAAGTATCTCAGGAATGGAGAATACTCTTAAAGAAATGGAAAATAACACAATAGCTTATTAAATTGGAAATTCAGTATGTGCCATTTTGGAAAAGC
>CAUYQV010144658.1:0-23368 GCA_963574575.1 Galagoides demidoff | reverse complement strand
ACTATAACTGAGAAAATGACATGAAGGCTGTGTTGATCAGTTTGATGGAAGTATTTCGGATTGCATGCGAAAACCCCACACTGTACCCCAGAAGTGCATTAATGTACATAGTTACCATTCAATAAAATTTTAAAAAAAAATATCCCAAGTTCTCAACACTGTAGGAGGGAGCTCCCAAGACACCAGATTTTTATTTCTTCTTCACCTGAGTTTGTCAACCTGTAGTTGAGGACCAACATCACAGGTCACTGGAATTTTCCAACCTTTTTTTTTTTTTAATTAAGTCAAATACACATAGATCGTGAATACATTCATGCATATGTGGGGTACAATGTGCTGGTTTTTTTATTCAATCTGACGTGGTTGGATCAAACCAATCAACATAGCTTTCACCTCATTTACTTGATGATTATGCCAAAACATCTATGTTCTACACTTGACAGATTTGACTGGCCCCCTTGTCATATGCTCCATAGCTGTGGTCCTGTGTTGGCCTTACCTTGTTGGACACTTTGCCTGGATTCCCTGGATTTGCTGATGTTTTTTGTTTCAGACTAAGTAGTGGAGAGCGGGGAAGGTCGGTACTGCCTGTTCCTCACTGTTTTGTACTATCAGAAAGCAAGGTGTGGGTCTCACGTGAAGAATACCACGGTGAGAATGTCAACACAGTAACTCCAGCATTGAGGTCTGCCTGATGCACCGTTCCCTTCAAGCAATGACTGGAATTTTCAGCACCTAAAGAATGAGGAACAGAGTACAGGAGCAAGGATTTTTGCATCTGTTTGGATCTTTTGGCTATAAATTCAGACTGATCAGCTAAACTCACTCTATGGGCCAATCTAAGAATGCCTTTGAGAGTAGCTGAGAGGTAATTTGATGCCTTTTCCAATAGTCTAGCCCTTACAAGGGAAGCTTTGGAGTCAGATGGCCAGAGTTTAAAGTCCTGTATCTACCAATTTACTAGTGCTGCGACCTTGGCGAAGCTGTCAAAGTCATCTCTCTGTTCCTCAGTTTTTTTCGTATGGACTGGTAATACAAACCCTCCCTATCTAACAGAGTTGTTATGAGGATAGACTGAGTTGCCACAGTGTAAGCGCTTGGAACCATGTCTGATGCACATACCGAGTGGTTCATAAAGGTTTACCATGACTCTGTGGCTACAGCTTATATTCACAGCCATAAGCAAATAGCCAGAACCTCACTATGAGAAAGGGTAGCCATTGAGGCAAGAAAAAAGATGGTCTCTTTTGGATAAACATTTTCCATAATTCGTCCCTGGGAACACATTGTCTGCGAAAGATGTTCATAGGAGTTCTGAGTTACAGGGTACTCCAGTCATAAATATTTGGGAACCTTCTCCTCTTGGAGATTTATGATACACATCAGTGTTTTAACATTACAGTTTCTGCTAGAGCTTGAAATAGAGGAAGTAATTTAACTTTGTTTAATCTGGTTGGTCTTCGATGTGTTGGCCACAGAATCTGTGGTGGGGTGGGCTTCTCTGCAGGGGGTGGGAGGGAAAAGGTTGGGCGGTGAGGGTGGTTGTCTTTACCTGCTTTGGTTGTTCATAGCATCTATGAACAGCTGGAGGAAGGAGTATGTCCTCTCTGAAAGTACACTTTAAGGTAGTCTTTGAATTAAAGTGTGTGTAGGGGTCTGAGTAGTATAGATTGTGATTCAGTGGAGCGTGAGGCCTGAGAGTCTGCATTTCTGATTAGTGCCCCCCTCCTGCTGCTGGTCCCCAAGCTTCAGGGAGCACCCTCTTGGTGGCAACCATGCAGCACAGACCACCACCCATGCCAGCAGGGAGGGTTCTTGACCTCAGTGCAAGAAAGAATTTGAACACACTTGAAGCATAGAAGTGTATTAAAGACAGAGTGTAGAAAGTACAGTCCACTCTCAAAGATGGTGGCGAGCAGCCAGTCCAATAAAGAACAGTGTTGCCCCTGGGTTTGGGTCTCTCTTTATATACTGATCCCTAATAATCTGCTCAGCTGGGGGTGGAATAGTCATGCATTTTTCTGGAAAAGGGATGAAAATTCCCAGAATCGAGACCTCTTTCTTGACCTTACAGGGTAACTTCCAGGAGCTGCCATTACTGTTGCAGGGCTGACAGGTGAGATATTTATTATTAATGCAGGTAGTTCCATTAATGGCCACCATGCATTCTCCCCAATTCTAGGAATTCCCCTTTTACCTTAGGTAAAGGTGTTATGGCTTAGTAATAGAATCAGAGGGTCCCTAGTGGATCTTAGCTAAACGTCTTCACATTCTTGTGACTTTCTTGTCCTGTTGGCCTTCTCTGTCTCTTCCTGCCTGCCTGCGGGGTCTCTGACTCCTGTCTCAGTAAGAGGAAAACACACGTGGGGACAACCAGACCCTGATGATGTGCTAGGGAAAGAAGGTGCCTAATGCAGAGGTCCCCCGCCTTCACTGCAGGTTATTGTAGAAGCACCTAGGATAACACAAAAACCATTCTGACGTCACAGGTATGGGAACTGTGCTCTAGGTATTGGTGTCCCCTCTGCCTTAAGCTTCCTAGGGGATTCCAGTCAGAGCGGGCAAACTTCTTGTTTTGTGGTGAAGGGTGAAATTTCTCCAGTCAAGAGGGCCTGGTTCTAATCTCAGCTCCAAATTATTGCAGGTGATTGCGTAATTTAGTTACCCATTTGTGAGAGGGAGCAGTCAGGGCACCTAACCTCAGAGTGTTTTGTTGTTTTGAGTCTTACTCTGTACGCCTGGGCAGAGCGCTGTGGTGTCACCTTATCAATGTCAAATTCCTAGGCTCAAGCAATCCCTCTTGCCTTAGTCTCCCGAGTCTCTGGGACTACAGGCGTCTACAATCACACCTTTTTTGTAGTAGATATGGGGTCTCCCTCTTGCTCAGGCTGGTCTTGAACTCCTGAGCTCAAGCAGTTTACCCCTCAGCCTCCCAGAGTGCTAGGATTGCAGGTGTGAGCCACCATCCTGGGATTCCTCAAAGAGTCATTAATGGGGATTAAATGATGTTGTGTTTGTAAGCCAAAAGCCTGGTGTCTAAGACCTGGTAAAAGCTTAATACATGCTAGCTACAATGATGATTTTTGTTAATGTTATTTTTATTATTTGCTAATAGAAATTGTTAGATCATTTTCTTTCTTTATCAATCTAAGATATTGCATTGGTTACCAGCTAAAACCAGATAAACATATATTCTTTTTTTTTTTTTTAATAAATGGAGAATTGTGTTATATGTTTACAAGGCACTTGTGTCCTTACTGGGGGCAAGCTTGCTTCTATCCTAACTTTGTCCCAACAAGCATTTGGCATTCATGGGTGCTTTGGTCACCCTGAGAACAGGTTGCAAACTGATTCTGCTTACTGGGGTGGCCTCCGTGCCTGGCACAGAGTGGTTCAATCTATCATTGCTGTTTTAATTAAACCTTATAGATGGTGGCAACTAGTGGAGATGTATTGACCTCTGTCTGCACCCATTTATTTATTGCAGCGGTTGAAAATAACACAATAGTTATAATAAAGAACTAGGAAATACCGTATTTTGGGTTATTAGTGATTTTATCAATGTGAGTTTCCTTTCTTAATTATGGAAGTAGACAGCTGAATCTCGTTTCTCGTTTTCTTTGGAATCAGCTCTGTTTCCTGCCCTCTGCCACCGTTCCACTCATCTACTGCCTAAAATCAAATAGCCTTTTCTTTCTCTGCCCTGTCTCGATTCCTTCTCCCTTTGCTTTCTACCCCATTTCCTCTTCTCTCTGAAGTCTGCAGTCCTGATCAGTTTATTTATGTATTTCCCAGCCCTAACTTGATGTTTTTCACACTGCACTATGGGTTTGTGATTTTTTTTTTTTTTGGAGTAGAAAGAACGGTCTGGGTGCTTTTAATCTTATTAACGTATCATGTGAATAGAATTGCTTAATAATCTTCATCTTGTTCCTTAACAAATATGCATCATATTTAAGTTCAGTGAGTGCCTTATAAAATAATGTAGGGAGGTAGACTTCTATGCTGTTTTTTCTCCCATATAAAGAGGAAAACAAGACCTGTCTCCCTCACTGTCATCCCAATACGATATAAAGATGCTCGAGTGAACACTTAGGGAAGGACTTGACGGACGCCCTTGGAGAGAAAGCATTACTTTACTCACCGGTATTTTGAATATCATGAGAGTTTGAATTACGAATGAGTACACCCGAGCACATAATCGGTTAAGGAGACTTTCAGACTCATTGTGGACACTGTTCCCAGGCAGAATTGATTGTGCGGCTCCAATTGCTACAGCCATGGGGATTTGAGGCCACGGCTACATCCATCTAATTCAGGAAGGACTTGAAATAGCTCCTGCATTTTCAGGGCTACAAAAAAAAAAAAAAAAAAAGAGCTTTTTCACATTTATCCTGAAGATGGAGCCATTTAACATTTTGGATACTTAACTCATATTAAAATTTAGAACTTTAAATGAACTTGGTTTTGAGGCATTAACATTTCAGGATCTTATTTCTCCCCCTCAATACATTGATTGATTCCTAACTAACAAAAAGAAGAGTATTGTGAGTATTGGGTTGCGGTCCTGGAACTCTGAAGACCAGCCTGTGACCTTGTCTGTGGTTTACAGAAGTCACTCTATCTTGTTCACGTTTCGCTGCTTCGCATCTCTATAGACTCTGATAATTATTTATTATTTTCCAAATATGTTTAGAATTCCCACGACGGATGGCTTGCTGTGAAGAAAAGCATGTTATAAGAGAGAATGAGCTTATCTGACTCGCCCTTGTATTGACCCTGGGATCGTCACTGAATCTAGAATCCTGGTGCTGGGATGATTGTACAGGATATCTCATCTGTCTTCTCATCTACCTCTTGAAGCCTTGCATTTCGGTAGTTGGTTATATCCGAATTAAAGTATCTGTATTTACTTTCATAACTCCCAAATCTATCTGATTTCTTTAGCAATGGCTTGGCTATTTTCGCTTGTAAAGTAGATTTCGCTTGTAAAGCAGCTATATAAAGTAGATATCCAGAGTTTCCCAACGTTGACCCCTAAAGTGTCCATACGCAGGGAAAATGAAAAATTGTCATTACATTACCTTCATTTACAAGTTATTCATTACGACATTTTACAAAGAGGTGGCCAACATGTAGAGACCATTTTGTAAATATTTTGTAATGAACATGTTGTAAAGAAAGACACATTTAGCTATAATTTTTCATTTTCTCTTTTACGGTGATTTGAGGGGCAACCTTTGGGACGCCCTGTAGATTGGCATTTTCTGCCTTAAGCACCCTCAGCTCCTAGAGCTGGACACTCTCCTCTAAGGAAGACAAAACCAACAACCAACTAGGCCCTAAAGTACCTTACTCAGAAGATTAATTGGTCAAATTGGGAAGGACTGAAGAACAAACGCACACTCCCCAACAAGCCAGCTGGAGACCATGGGTGAGCTCAGGTGAGATGTGCTAGAGGAAGAGCCATCTTACTGCGGGGAGGACGCATGTGGGCATCATCTAGGAACCCAGGTCAACAGGAGCCCTTAAGACAACTGTTGTGCATCCCTTCACCAGTAGGTGGAGACTTGCTGGGGTTGTTTACTCCTTTAAAGCCTATGGTTGTGATGCAGGTGTTTTCTTGAGAAAAGGTATTACTTTCAGTGGTTCTCCTGTTTCACTTTCTGGGAAGCTATATCCTGGTTCCCTCTCTGCATGTCACCTGTGTCCACAGTTGGGGTCGTTCGATCTTTCGAGTTAGGCTTAGTCCTCTGGTCTTAGGAGGAATCTAAGAGCTAGAGACTTGACCCCTGTTAGGACCCTCTGGTGCTTTGAACACAGGCCATCTTCTGGGTGCTGGGCTCCAGCATGTCACATTCTAGAGTCTGGACTCAGAGTCCTACTGGCATAGAGGCTGTGACCTGTCAGCCACTTGTGTTCCAGTCCCACCAGCAATATCAACTACCACCAGTCCTATGTCTGCAGCTGCCTCTCATCCTCCTTCCCCCTTCATTACTGTTGCTGTCATTATTGATAGTATTTTCATATATCTATTATTATTACAAAGAAAATTAGCCACAAACTTGGCCTATTGAAACAAAAACTTTTATCATCTTTCATAGTTTCTGTGGGTCAGGAATCTGGGAGCAGCTTGGGCTTCCCCATTTAGTGTGATACCAGCTGTAGTTTTTTTGTAGATGTCCTTTGCAGAGGCGAGGTAGTGCCCTTGTACTCCCCAGATTGTTGAGGGATTTTTCTTTGTTTATTTTGTTTCTTGTCATTAAAAGGTCTTGGATTTTGTCAACTTCTTCTGCATCTATTAGGATGATCATGCAGTTCTGTGTTTCATTTTATCATTAAGACATACTACATTCATTGATTAAAAATGTCATGGATTAACCAACATATGACATTATATGTTGCTGAATTTGATTGCTAGTGTCTTGAGGATTTTTCTGTCATCATAAGGGATGTTGGTTGGTAGCATACTTTTCTTTTGCCATTTTTGTCTGGTTTTGATTTCAGGATAAAATCTTGGCCTCACGTTCCTTCCTCTTCTCTGCTTTTGGAAGAGATTTAGAAGTATTTGTGTCAATTCCACTTTGAAATTTTAGTAAAATTTACTGTGGCAGAGCCATCTGGGTCTGGGGTTTTCTTTATGGGAAGTTTTATGATTACTGATTCAATATTTTTGCTTGGTATAGGTCTATTTAGATTTTCAATTTCCTCTGCAAGTATTGATAGTTTCTATTTTTCTCATATTTTTCCTATTTTATCTAAGTTATATAATTTTTGGACCTACAATTGTCTACAATATACCTTTACAACTCCTGTTTCTATAAAGTTGGTAGGAATATCCCCTCTTTAATTTCTGATTTCAGTAACTTGAGTTTTCTCTCTTTTTTTTTTCATGATCATTCTAGTCAAAAATGTCAGTTTTTATTGATCTTTTCAAAGAATCAATGTTTAGTTTTGTTTATTTTCTGTTTTTCTCCTTCCAGTTTCATTTATTTCTGTTTTTATTCATTCTTCTTTTCTATTTAACTTGAGATTTATTTTGCCCTTCTTTTTCTGGCTTCTTCAGTTGAAGAAGGAGATTATGGATTTGAAATCTTTTTTCTTTCTCATCCAGATGTTCACAGATACAACTTCCCTTTAATCCTTGCTTTTACTGCAGCCCATAACTTTTGATAAGTGTGTTTGTTTTCATTCATCTCAACATCTTTTCTAGTTTCTATTATGATGTACGTTTTGACCTTTTGGTTATTTTGGAGTATGTTGCTCAATTTCTACACATTTCTGAATTTCAGCAATTTCCTTTCCTTATTGACTCCTCATTTCATTTCATTGTGATTGGAGAACATCTTTTATGTAAGTGCTATTTTAAATTTATTGTGACTATTTCATGGCCTAACATACTGTCTCTTTCAGGGAATGCTCTATGCATGTTTTGGAAGAATGTGTTTTCTGCCATTATGTGGAGGGTTCTCTAGACAGATCTCTATTAGGTCCTTTTAGTTTATGATGTTTAAATCTTCTCTTTCCTTGTTGACCATCTCTGTGGTTGTTCTATGCATTATTATTGAAAGTGTCATATTGAAGTCTTCACTATTGCTGAAATGTCTGTTCCTCCCTTTAATTCTGGCAGTTTTTGCTCCCATCTTTTGAGACTTTGTTGGTAGGTGCATGTATGTGTACATGTATGTGTATAATCATTATTGATCGATTGGCTCTTATGTTATTATATAAAACTTTATAAAATGTTCTTCTTTGTCTCTAGTAATACTTTTTTAATCTTACAGTCTAATTTTTCCTGATATTTATGTAACCACTCAAGCTCACTTTTGGTTGTTGTTTTCATGATATGCCTTTTCCCATGGTGGTGTTACTTTCAACAACTTGTTTCTTTGAATCTAAACTGTGTTTTTTTATTTTATTTTATTTTATTTATTTTGAGATAGAGCCTCAAGTTGTCCCCCTGGGTAGAGTGCCATGACATCACAGCTCACAGCAACCTCCAATTCCTGGGCTCAAACGAGTCTCCTGCCTCAGCATCCCAAGTAGCTGGGACCACAGGTGCCCACCACAGTGCCTGGCTATTTTTTGGTTGCAGTTGTCATTGTTGTTTGGCGGGCCTGAACTGGATTTGAATGCGCCACCTCAGGTGTATGTGGCTGGCGCCTTAGCCACTTGATCCACAGGCGCCAAGTCAACTGTGTTTTTTATTGATAGAACATAGTTGAATCATGAGTTTCCTTTTTTTTTTTGAGACAGGGTCTTGATCTGTTAAACCGGCTAGAGTGCAGTGGCATCATCATAACTCCTAGAAACCTCAAACTCCTGGGCTCAAGTGAGTCTCCTGCCTCAACCTCCCAAGTACCTGGAAGTACAGGCACCTGCCACCATACCCAGTTAATTTTTTCCCTATTTTTTGATAGAGATGGACTTTTACTCTTGCTTAGGCTTGTCTTGAACTCTGGCTTCAATTGATCCTTCCACCTTGGCCTCCAAAAATGCTGGACTGTAGATACCAGCCACTGTGCCCAGTGAATCATGATTATTATTGTTAATAATAGACAGTCTCACTGTGTCGCTCTTAGTAGAGTGCTGTGGTGTTACAGCTCATAGCAACCTCAAACTCTTGGGCTTAAGCAATTCTTTTGCTTCAGCCTCCCAAGTAGCTGAGACTACAGGTGCCTGCCACAATGTCCGGCTATTTTTTTGTTGTAATTGTCATTATTGTTTGGCAGACCCGGGCTGAGTTCGAACCTGCCAGCTCCAATGAATGTGGCTGGTGCCCTAGCTGCTGAGCTACAGGTGCCAAGCCTGAATCATGATTTTTTAAATTTATTCTGCCAATCTAGTTGGGATTAATACCAACTTAACACACATCATATAAAATAACTTCTCCTATATAACTGTCTCTCCTACTCCCTATTTGGGCTATTAATTGGTATTCAAATTACATCTTTATAGTTTATAGTGCCTTAAGAAATGTTTAGTTATTCTTTTGTGCAGTTGGCTTTAAAAGCAGATAAGCTAAAAAAATTACAAACAAAAGTACATTTATTCTGTCTTCTATATTCACATATATAGTTGCCTTTCTTCATGTGCATTTGACTTGACTGTTTCATGTTCTTTTTGTTAGAGCTGAAGGACTCTCTTTGGTATTTCTTGTAAGGCAGGGAGGGCTGCTAGTGATTTTTTTCCTCCCAAGTTTTTGTTTCTAGGAGATTGTTTTAATCTTGAATGACGATTTTCTTTCAGCATTTTAAACATGCTATCCTACTGTCTTTGGGCCTCCATGGTTTCTTATGGCAAATCAGCTGTCTATCTTATTGAAGGCAGCTTATACCTGATGAGTTGTTTGCTTTTTGCAATTTCCATGATGTTCTCTTGGTCTTTTGACTTATTTTTTTCTCTCAATACTGGTCATAATGCTTATTATGTGCATGCATTGAATATTAGATCAATGACATTGTAGTAAGTCTGAATTCTGATTGTCCTCACATTATCATTGTTTCTGGTTTTATTATATTTTGTTTGTTTGTTTATAAACTTGCCTGGGGTAAAGCTGCAAAATCTGTTTCCTCCATGACATGTGGCCACTGATATCTCAGTTTTTGTTGTTATTGTTCTTCTTCTTTTGTTTTTCATCTTGGTTTCCCAAAGGTCTCGTCTATACGGTGTGACTAAAAAGTTCGCGTGCAATTTAAAATAATTTAAAATTGTACATGAACTTTATGGCCACACATATCTGTGTGGTTTAATGACCAGCCAAAAAAATCAGCTAAGGCTGTCTTCAGACCCTGTCCTCTGTTGATGGGTCTGTTCGTGTGTAGGGAAGTACATACCTAGTTCATTCCATGCCGAAGTCTTCCCAAGTATTTAGATTCTGCTGGGCCCTTTTGTATCACCTCTGCATCTGCTGTACTGCCTCTGCATTAATCAAGGGTGTGTGGATAGCTTGTCCCTCTCTGGTCTCTTCTGAACATGTACACAGGCTCAACTGGGAATATTCAGGCTAATAAAACCATTGGATCTCCCCAGTTTCCCACCATTGAGAATTTCACTCCTAACAAGGATGCTGCTGGATATGTTAGTTACCTTTCACTCCAAATTAAGCGAGCCTTTTATGACCATGGCAACCAGGCTGCCAAGAATCATAGCTTGCCCCACCCAGGCAGAGCCTCCATGATACCTAGGGATGGAGTCTCCTCCTAGCACCCCAGGGATTCCCGTTATTCTTACCTGAAGTCCAGTAGTTTTTCATGTAAGTGCATCTCAGATTATTGAATTGCTTTGGCTGATTTTTAGAATACTGAATGTTTTTTTGGAAGGTCAGTTGTGTCCAGATTCATCATTCTTTTTTGGAGAGAGGATTTACCAACCTCCTCATTCAGCTGCAGCTGGTAGTCCCAGCCAGTTTCAACCTGCATTTGCATCCTAGCATTCTGCAAAGGGTATAATGCATTGGGAAAACTTATTTAAAAACAATACTCATAGTTCATACATCTGTTCATTCCTCCGTGACTGGGAGGATCACCACCAATTTATATTAGAGGTCTCATTTGGGACTATTTGAGATTTTCCTCAAAGTTTTTCCATAGTTCTATAGAACAACATAATCTGATTCTATTAGGATAGGCAACTCTAGCTGCTTGTAATTAACCCACAGAATCTCAGCAATGTCTCACAAGATTTACCTCTTGCATCCATCATAGTCTGATGAGAATTGGTTTCTCTCTGTGTGTGGGCTCCTTCCAGCTGAGGCAATATCATCTTGAAATATTTTTGTTCAAGCTCCATGGCTAGGGGCAGAGATCACTGGCAATTATGTGGGATGTTTCCTGAAAGCGTTTTCTATCATTTCTGATTGTAATGCATGAGCTAGAACTCAGCCACATGGTCCCATGAAATGTGGCATTCCTGTGTGCTCAGGAAGATACCAGTGCAAACATTTGATGAACATAGCACATTGGCCTTGCCATTCTTGTTCTTTGGAGATCCCCTTAGATTATTAACCTTATTCTCTGGAAAAGAAAACTGAGACACAGAGATAGTGAATACTTTAAGATGTGTTCTTTTTAAGTGTGTTTTTGGAAGAGTAGAAGCTGAAAATACTCATCAGCTTTTGATTTAGTGGAATTTCCCCCCAACTTCACTGTGACACTTTCACAAAATGATGAATTCATATTTGACAAAAATAATACTATATACCAAAGTCCCTTAAAAAATCACTTATAATTTCGCCAAGATTATTTTTAATGCATGCCTGCTTTCTTTATGGATATGTATTTATATAATGCAGTGGGTACTATGCATTCTTTCTGTTTCTGTTTCTTTCTATTCTGTTTCTCAGCACACACTTGTTCTTCCTTTGTCTGTATTCTTATTCTTTTGTTTTTCATCTTGGCTTCCCAAGGGTCTCTTCTATATGGTGTGGCGAAAAAGTTCGTGTGCAATTTAAAATAATTTAAAATTGCACACGAACTTTATGGCCACACATATCTGTGTGGTTTAATGACCAGCCAAAAAAATCAGCTAAGGCTGTCTTCAGACCCTGTCCTCTGTTGATGGGTCTGTGCATGTCCCTTCCTCTCTGCATTCTTATTCTAATTACTATTTTGACTGCTATATAACTTTGTATTGAATCAATCTTATGTTTACTTACCCATTTCCTCTATTGTTAGACATATACGTTATTTCAACTCATTTTTACCTATATAACATTGTGTGATTTTAAATGTGCTATAAAATAGTATTTTCTGCAACAAAGGTTGATTATATTGTGTATTTTGACCACCTGTGGACATTTAGGAAAGGCTGTAGTTGAATAGTATATACCCTTAAGTTATTTCCTTTATGCTCTTACTAAAATATATAAGAATACAGTGAAGTACTATTTTTACACAATTTTATTTTTTAATGAAAAATAGAATGAATTCTAAAGATTTGAATGAACCTGTCGATATAGTGTTATTAGCTTTGTAATAGATTATTTCATTGAAATCTGTTTATATAATTTATTATTATAATAACATGTATTATACTATACATATATGGTATGAGGTAGAAGAAAGGAAACCCATAAATGTCAGATTATATATATTAATTCATTGACAAATATTTTTGAGCACTTACTAAGTTCCAGGCAGTCTTTTAGAAACTAAATACAGAAGGTGTAAAAAAAAAAATGCATACATATTTTAAGAAAGGGAAAAACAGCATTCAAATTGCAATACTGAATACATACCAATCACATTTGTTATCTTGTTTATTGTATCTTGTTATCTTTCATAACTGCAGAACTCAACCTGACTTGAGTATTACAATTTTAATACAGATATTTTTCCTTTCAAAAAACATGTATACTTTTTTTGGCACCCTCTGTGTATACCATGAGGAAAAATTCTTTCTGTCAATAAACTTATGTTCTACTGGATTTGGGATGGGCTATGAGAACACAGACAATAGATGGAAAAAACAAATGATACATGATGTTTAGATAGTTAATTGCCATGAGAAGAATAAAAGGAGGTAAGGAGAAGTGCTGTCTCATATAAGAGAGGGTCTGGGGATGCATCTCTGACATGTTACATTTGCACAGAAACCTGGAGGTAGTGAGAATGAAATTCATGTGAGTCAGAGCCCAGACTGACGGAACCGCCACTGCAAGCACAGCGGGCTGCAGGCTGTCGGTCGTATCACAGCAGGGAGGTCAGTACTGCTAGAGGGTTCATGGGAGAGACAAGAGTGGTGCTCTGTGACCTCGGGTGTTGTGCAAGGCAAGGGACTGGGGAGGACTAGGCCTGTGGGACTTTGAGGGTCACATTATGGGCCTTGCTTTGAGCAGGACAGGGAGCCCTGGGAGGATGTTGAAAAGATGACAAGATGCACGTTTTAAAGGGGACATGCTGGCTGTTGGGTAGAGAATGGAAGTGGGGTGAAGTGGAAGCTGGGAATGTAGACCATAGGTGGGGGACATTCTGGCCACCCAGATGGGCAGTGATGGTGGACAGAGACAGGGAGTAGCATTGTGAGAAGTGCCTGGGGTTTGGATATACTCGAAGGTGGAAACAGTGTCCTCGGCAGTGAACTGACTGCAGAACATACAAGAGAGAGCTGAGCCTGTGGGCACTCAGAACACGGCAGCGGCATTTCCAAGATGGACTGCAAGAGGCACAGATACTCAGGGAGGGAGAGAGGGGAGGAATTGGAGGTCGTGTGGGGTGTATCTAGCATGAGATGCCCACTGGACTCCCCAGGAGAGATGACAGGAAGACAGCTGGTCCCATGCTCCGGGAGGATGAGGAGGGGATTTGACGTGGGGACACAGATTTGGCACTTTCTATCTTATGGATGGCAGTCAACACCTAGACAGGACAGGCTCACGCCCATCACTACATGCACACACTGTGATATATTCCGCATTAAAAAAACTCCTCCTGTGACTCTACTTCCTCTCCATCTGCCTCTCTGTTTCTCTGATTTCCTGGACGAAACTCTGAAAGAAAACTTGCCTATATTTGCTATCACTGTTTTTTTCCCTCTTCCATTCTCTCTTGAACTCATTCCAGTAAGGCTTCCCTCCTCCCCACTCTCGAGGTGATCTTATCCTGTTGCAAGGCGTTCAATACCAGGAATAAGCTGATTATCTACATTTTACAATGAAGTAACTGAAGTTCAGAGAGGTTAAGGCCACTTGAGCATTCAATAGCGGAACTCCAAGTAGAGCCTTACTCTCCCGTCCCACGCCTGCCTCTTTCTGCTGCGTCCTTGTTCCCGATGAAATAACATTCTCCAACGAGGGCTCAGGAGGCTATTGGCCTGAGATTTAAGTACCTGCTGAGCATTCTTAAAATTCCTCATAATGATTGCAAAGAGAATATATTTCACCCCTATATATTTGTGGGTCTAAATTGTTAATGTCTACTTTCTCATAAGAAATACAACTTGGAGAAAGGGTGTGCAGTTGTTTCTTTTTTTTTTTAGTTTAAAGGATCATAATTTCATAGAAATCATTTGGTTTTAAAACTACATAAGGGCATAGATGGTGGACATGAAAAATAGGAGATAGGAGGTGACTTGGGTCTTCTTTCCTTGACAACTTAAAGAACAGGGGAGACAGGTGCCTTTCAGAGCATGACAGGGTGTGTTTTCCTCCTTAGAGCCAGGGACAGGAAGACACACATCTTCTTTCTGGTCTAAAAGGCTGTGACTTAAAGTCAATCTTGAATTGCCAAGGTGTTATTCTTTCTCCATCTCCTTGCCATGGAAGGAGCAGAGTCTCCCCGAGGACTTGAAAAATAATTTCTTCTGACATGATAGCATCTTTATATGCATTCATTATTTTTTTTTGCCAAGATCTTGTAGACAGAACAACACCAAAGATATCAAATGTGGTGAGATGCTTTTCTGAGTTCATTGGTTCATCACGGTCAGTCTAAAATTCACTTCTTTATAGATTGCTTCATTCAAGAAAAACATCAAGTGATGAGTCAGGATTTAGAGTGTGCTGTGGTGGGATAATTTTTCTTCCTCCATAAGGGAATTTGGACTGAGTTCGAAGAAGGAGAGGATAAGAATTGGCAAAGAGAAGGAGAGAGAGGAAATCTGCGGAAAGGGGGAGCTTTTCCGTGCAGAGGCTTGGGTGCAAGAATGAAGACATCATCTGTGAGGACAGTTACTTGATTTAAGTGGAGGCTGAGACATGGTCGGAGGAGAGATGGGGAGGATTGTCAGGCCAGGGAACAGCACCAGAGCTGGCCTGCAGCTTCACGTTTAAGTAGAGTTTAGTGATGTGGCTGTATGTCATAGGCTGTACCTGGGCGGGTTATGGTTTCGTGTGAGAAGTCAGGGCACAAGAGGGATGCCACACAGCACTGTCTGTGTCTGGAGATGAAGCTGAACTATCTTATAAATATAATTATTTCATTATATTCAGCATGGGAACAGCGACCCCTGCACGTGTTTGAAAGCAGAACACTCGGGGAACGTGGAGTTGCACAGAGGTGCAGAATGGCCCCGACTTGGGGAAATCTTATCTTCACTTTAATGCTCTCATGATTCGAGATCCTGACAAGTCGCTGGGTGTTCTTGTTTGCTCCATTGGTCTGTTTATTTAGATCAGTTTGTTCCACTCTTTCTTCAGTGATACAGTTGCACTGTACTGATTTGGTGTCCACTGGGCATGTTTCTGAGAGTCAGGGATCATGGACCAGGTGGAGGGACCTTACCACACTCCAGAGAGACACTTCATGATGGAGGCACAATTAGCAAAGCATGACGATTGCTTTCTGTCATACAAAGCCCTGATGCTTTGAGGGGGGGAGACATAGACGCCACAGAATGACCTATAAACAGCCGCAGGAGGCACTCTGCATTTTAGAGGCGGTGAGCTGGGGTGAGATTAGGAATTTTCATGGAGAGATGCGTTGGTCTAGGCCAGTGATTTCTAACCAGTATGCTGTGGCAGGATTTTAGATATGCCGGGAAAATTTCTGAAGATCATTAATTATTTTTGAAAGAAGTTCAAAGCACAGTAAGGATATAGAGAGGGTAGCCATAAGTTTGTGTGGGATTTAAAATAGTGTGCAATTTAAAATTACACATAAACTTTATGGCCACCTTGTGTGTGTGTGTCTGTGTGTATTTATTTATTTATTTCAGGTTAATGTGAGGGTATAAACAACTAGGTTATAATATTTGCATGTATTATATAGAGTCCCTTTTGCAGTTGTGTCCCACACCCAAAAGATGTGCCATTTTCCCTTACATTGTGCCCATTAAGGGGGAGCACACCTGTCCCTTTCCCTCCTCCTGTATTCCCGCTCCCTTGTTCCCCATCCCTCCAACTTGAATTGAATTAAGTTTTTCTCTTACGTGGGTAGGTATTAAATCACCTACTGGCTTCATATTAGTACTGAGTACTTGGGATGTTTGGTTTTCCATTCTTGTGATACTTTATGAAGGGGAGGGAATGTATGACTTTACCTCTTTTGTGTATATATATATATTTTTTTTTTGAGATGGAGCCTCAAGCTATTCCCCTGGGTAGAGTGCCATGGCATCACAGCTCATAGCAACCTCCAACTCCTGGGCTCAAGCGAGTCTCCTGCCTCAGCCTCCCAAGTAGCTGGGACCGCAGGCACCCGCCACAACGCCCGGCCAGTTTTTGGTTGCAGCCATCATTGTTGTTTGGCGGGCCCGGGCTGGGGATTCGAACCCGCCATCTTAGGTGTATGTGGCTGGCGCCTTAGCCGATTGAGCCACAGGCGCCGAGCCTGTATATTTTTTTAATCTTTTTTTGTTGTTGTTCATTTGTTTGGTCAACATAATTTAAGTGTGCTGCAAGTGTGCGCAAGTGTACCATGAGATAAAAATGGTTGAAAAACACTAGTGTAGGCCACCAGAAGAGGAAAGAGGGGATGAATGGTGTTCCAGATTGTCTCCGGGGTGGGGGAATAGGACTCAACCTACCAGCATGTTCTAAGCCATCTCTGTGGGGACTTTCAGACTAGAGGTGATTGGATCCCGCATGCACTGTGGAAGATCTCTGGAGAGCAGATTGGAGTAGACCTAACTAAGCAGCACCAAAAAGATCAATTAGGAGAATTTCACGTCCACCCAGGATAGTGATCAGAATACAGGAGGTGCTGCTGGGAACTGAGAGAGTGGGTAAGTTTAATCAGTATTTAGGAGGCACGACCCACCTTGCTTGGTAACTGCTTGGAAATGATGGTGAGCTGGGTGGTGGGGCAGGCCCGGAGGGGGAGGCTAGGGTGACGTTAACAGATGTCTGCGGTATACCCAGAGCAAATTCAGCATTCCTCTCTGGATCTGATACCTCTTAGAACAGGACCAGTGTAAACGGTTTTGTATGTGCATGTGTGTATGAGTGTATTCAACCTGAACTAGTCTCATTTTGCCATAAAAAAACATCTTTCAACACATACGTGCTTGTGTGTGTGTGTTTGTGCGTGATTAACAAGTGGCTCTCTCAAGGAGGCAGACTGTGCATTGCACAAATTTTATGCATTGCACAATTTTTCTTATTTTTTTATCATGAGAAAAAGAATTTGTTTTTTCCTCAAAGACCAATAAATAATTCAAAGTTTGAAAAGAAATTTGTCATTGATTTTTGTTTCAGCAAAAAAATAATGGCTAACCCCAAAATACTGTCTTCATAAACCTGGCCCTCAGTCTTTTCCTTGATAGTATCACCTATTTCAGATGAAGCCCTCAAGAGGGATGTGATCCCCAAAACCTCCACTTACAAAGAAAACGAAATAGAGATCAACGTACAGTAGTTTGACCCAACTCAGATTTCTGTACAGTCATCGTCTCCCAATGACTGAATAAGTTCACCTGGAAACTGTGAACCTGTGGAGGGAGAAATTGTGGAAGTGACAAGACCACACTGTACGAGGTGGAGGTGGTGGGGATGAGTGAAAGGTAGCACATGGCACCAGCATCAAGAGTGCCCACCCTTAAACGCGAATCAGACTGACGAACTTTCCGAAGGCTGAGACTTGGAAGCACGTACAGTTCCTTTTTAGCCAAACATCAATTTTGTGTCACCAAAGATATCATTGGCCTAAAAGACCCATTTGATTTTCTTTTCCTAAGGGATCTCTGATAAAAGGTTCGAAGGAAATGTGCTGGGGCCGGTCGATTCCGAAATCTTTGAACATGTTTATTTATCTGCCCCACTACGAACCTTGGCACAGATGCTCAGAGTCTCCCGCGTTCTACGTGGTTTTAGATGACCCCTGAAGACTACCTGCGACATTCCAAACCGTGGAATGGCTCCATTTTCCATCTGTTGTCACGCAATTGTTTTGTTTACCAGCAGCTGTCAGATGGGTATTTTACTGAATGTTTCCACAGCAAATGTTATAACACCAAATACGATAAGCGTTCAGGATGAAGCTGACAGGACGGACAGACCCACAGAGCTTGCAAAGAGACTGGAAACAGGGCTCTGGAGTCGGCACCAGGAAGCCACCTGCCTTTTTTGTGAGTCCTGCATTAGTGCACAACTGTCTGTTTTTGTAACTCAGCATAAACTTCTAAGATACTGAAGAAGAGTTGCCTGTTGCAACAGGGACAGACCCAGTTCTCCGCTGCTCCAACTAATTACAGTCTATCCAGAAGGGTTATGTGTGCATTTTCACATGAAGATGATGAATCACTTTTTGCACGAACTAAAATGCATATTCTCAGGGCTGGAATCCCATTGTTCTGGTGCAAGAGTTTGCAGTGGGGCTAGGAATGTGAGGGTTTAGTAATCATTTCCCCAGGGGTGTTAGGATGAGTGGATGCGTGTATGGGGGAACTATACTTGGAGGAGTCCTTGCCTTGCCTTAGCTTATGGGAGTTTCTCTCTCTTCTTCTGCCCCCCGCCCTCCTTTACATTATTTATTTATTTTTGAATTGCCCACAGGGGAAAAGTGCATTTGGCATAGTGGATTCCCACAGCTCCTTCCAAAGAGTACACATTATCCTTCCCAACAGAAGGGCAATTTGAGGCCCTGAGGGAGAAAGATGAGGCATCTCAAAACAAGCAGCTTGACAGGTGGTGGCGATGTTGGTTCTCCGACCTTCTTTCTACCTCCAGGACTGTGGGACGATAGTCCAGCTGCACTTGTCATACTGCTGCAAGTTTGGGAGATGACCTGGGAATGGGAGCACTCAAAGTGCAGGAGAATGACTGTCCCACCTGCTCTAGTTGTTGGGAGACATTTTAACCCATTTCTGGGTGCCAATTGTAATAGCCACAAAGGACAGCTTGTTGCATTTCCTTGGAGGTTTAATTTGCCTGTTCCCCAGAATTGCCTCTCTCCAGTTGTGGTTGAGGTTCGAACACTCTTGCTCCTAGAGTTCCTATATTGCACTAAACAACTGCTATACCATGCTTTTAAAATTTTAAGTGGAAAAATATTTGTAGGTGTATGTGCGTGTACTTTTAAAATTGCCTTTTGCTCAAGGTAGAAAGGAGGGAATAGATGCTGTAACATTAAGTGTACAGTGTGTTTTTTTTTCTCTGAATTATGTATTTGTGAAGTCCTCAATATGTACTCCTGTCCATCAAATTCTGTAGATGCGCAGGAAGTATTTGGATAAATGAATGAATGGCAGGCAGTTATTTGAATAAATGCATCTTGCCTTGATGTCTTGTTCAGTGACCTTGAGTTCCAAGTTAGTTTGGAACCAACGCTGAAGAGGGATGTAGCGTGTGTATTAACGGACGCTATTCAGCAGACAATAGCAGTGGTGGTGTGTGGTGCTGCGTGAGTGCTGAAATCCTAGGTTTGAACCCTGGCTTCATGCAGCACACTGGGTAACTTGGAGGAAATTACTTAATTTTCTAAGCTTTTCTAATTGGGTTGATCAAAGGACCTACCCCAAAGGGCTGTTACAAAAGCAAAGTGAGAAAAATATACACAAAGTTGTCAGCACTGTGCCTGGCCCATAGACGCCCTTGATGGATGGTTGATTGCACTGTTATTATTTGCTTCTAGTTTTGCTTTTGGGGAACACACACCTGCCAATTCCCCCTCTCCCAGACGTGCCCTGACTTAGTTGCTATTGATCTCAGCCTCAAAATTACTGAAGCACGTGCTGCTCTGAGGCATATTGCAGCAAAATATGGTGCTCAGAATATCGTGGCTTATATATTTTATCTCGCTGGCAAAGAGTTCCAAAAGGTTTAAGGCTTAAATTAGAGCCCTCATTTCCAGCGAGTGGGGGAGACGCACCATATGCCTCTCCATCTTGTGTGTGGTGTGGCTGCAAGTGAGAGTGAATGACAACACACCGGCCGCTCCAGCCAAAACTTGAGGCCGGCAGTCTAAATCCAGATCGGGCGACATCCCAGGCTCTCCCGGTTCTGTCAGCTTGTGCGTTTGACCTTGACAGCCAAGGTCTGCGTGGTTCCTCTTTGCTTTGTGTCATTAATCAGTCCTGAAGCGTCTTCTAAACAGACAGCTCGGTTGGATTGAGTAATGTGTCTGTGCCTTCTCATCTGATACAAGCACGCATTAAACCAGAGTCACCTCCACTGGTGAACCTGCATATCAGACCGGCCGGGATTTTCAAGTGGAGTTTTCTTTGAAAATATTCTATAAATGGGCTTCTAATGTTGCGCCCCTCCCCTCCTTCCCCCCCCCCCCGCCCTGCCGCGTGGTGCCTGTCATTACGATCACCACCTCTCTCTAGTTTTCTCCTGTAGTAGAAATTGTTGCTGGCGGAGGAGAGGAGAGATGACATTTCCTTTCCCTGGCAAATGAGGACAGATTTTGACTTTGAGTCACTCTTGAGAATTTCGGAGTGGCACATGGCACTGTACGACAGGAAGTGACATTTATCATGGTAGATGGTGCTAACCATGCCCCACTTTACAATTGCCGTACGTTTTAAAAGTCATACACGTATCACTTAATGCGTTTTTTATTGGATAGGAAAAAAGTTAACGTTGGTACAGAAAAAAAAGTGTACAATTGCTGGAAATGAGGGTAAGAGAATGGGGACAAACTGCCATGTTTTGCGTGTTCCAAAATTCAATTTCTGATGCTTCTTAGGATGATTTAGAGTTTTTTAAATGTTTTGATTTGTTTAACAAGCTGGAAACTTGTGCCAGAGAGTGTTCATGACTTACTGAAATTCTTAGGGAAATTCCTGACAGAGCCTTGCTAGGAACCCAGGGATCATGACTCTCGGTGCTGATAATTTTCTAACCTAAAAGAAACTTCATGATTTGGGGAAAGAAGAATCATCTTTGTTCTTACGCCACCTCTCTGTTGATGAGTTAACAAAGGCATTAGTCTCAGACTTGGAATTCTGTGTTTCTTGAGACAAAATGGTGTGGAACTGATCCTAGCGCATTGAAGAAGGAGGCCGTGGGATAACATTGTAACACTTCAAGGGATATTTTTCAGCAAAGGCGAATTCAACACTGGCTGACTATGCCTCCTGCTGCCCACTCTTGCTCTCTCCCCTGTGTCAATCACAATTAATTCTCTGTGTTTTCTTCCTCGTTGCAATTTAGCCTGGAAGTTGTCAGTGTGGTTTAATGCAGTGAAATCTACCTGGCACAGCCCTCAGGACCAGTCCTTGGGTGTTGGGAGAACATTCTGCCCTGTGAGCTGTGGGACGGCTGTGCTTATACTCATGCCACATCCAATTGGTGTTGGTAGCTGACTAATGAGTGGGTGGAGACGGGCTTGGCATTTTGTTTTCTGGAGAACAACCGAGGAGATGAGTAATGTCAGTCTTAGTTCTAGTTTTTTTTTTTCTGCCCTGTCTATTTCAGCCCCTCTACCTGCCTCCTTTCTTCTTTCTAACCTCCCTCCCTTTCTCTCTCTCTCCCCTCTCTCTGTCATTCACACACATCCGCACACACAAATGCACACACAGGCTCACCCATATTTTTACTTCCCCATGAACTGATAACTCTAATGAGGACTGTTGCTAAACATCTTCTTATAATTTACAGTGAAAACTGAGACACAGAAACACTTAAATCATCCAGGTCTACATCTTGACTCTACCGTGTAATAACTGGGTGACCCTCAATATCTGCTCTAGACCCCCTGTGTCTGTTTGGTCATCTGTAAACCAGAAGTGATAGGAATAGCTACCTCATAAGGCTGTTTGGGTGATTCGATGAGACTGGGCATATGACACGCTTAGCACAGGTTCTAATGCAGGAAAAGATTCTCATGAACATTGTTCATTAGCATTAATAAAAGCATCTTTCTTAGGACTCATCTCATAACATGTAATAAGAAGGCTCATATTTCACAAGAGATAAACAGTAAATGATCTGCTCTAACTAAATTCAATGAAAGGTCCCAGCTGGCTGTGTTGGAAGTGGCAGTCAGGACAAGTTTCATTATCATGATGACTCTGAAATATTTAGAATGGTTATCTTTGTTCTATGAAGAAATGTATAGTCCAAGAAATTGCAGTCTGCCTCCTTACGATTCCTCTCTAACTGTGTGATGTATTTATGATCTCAGTTCTGTTGGACAGGCAGTGTGTTCACCCTCCCTCCTCCATTCTCAGGAAACCTCATCCAGGGTATTCGTGAGTCTTCCAGATTTCCCTTACTTGCAATAGCTGGATAGACTGGGGACAGACTTGTGTAGGAGTGACAGTCAGATTATCTCCTTCTGAGAGTAAAAGATTTGACACGGCCCTGTGTCCATATTTTTCTTTTCCTTTTATTTTAATCTAATATTTTAAAATTGACAAATTAATAACAGATGTACACATTCAGGGGGTACAGAGTGATGTCTTTATATATGTAAAACGTACGGTGATCAGATTAGGGTAATTAGTATATCTATCATCTCAGACATTTATCAATTTATTATTTCTTCATGTTGGAAGATTCACTATCCTCCTTCTAGGTGTTTGAAACTATGTATTATTGTTAATATCTAGTGATACTATAGTGATGCAGAATGCAGAATTTACTGCTCCTATGTGGCTGTAATTTTGTATCCTTTAACAAATCACTCCCTACCCATCCTTCCCTTCTACCTTTCCTAGCTCTAGTATCCTCTGTTCTCTTTAGTTTTGTGAGATCAACATTTCTTAGCTTCTACATATGAATGAGAACATGCAGTTTATTTCAATTAATGTAACGTCCCTGGTTCCACCCATGTTGTCACAAATGACAGGTTCATTCTTTTTTAGGACTGAATGGAGTTCCCTGGTGTATGTGTGTGTATATATATAATGTATAGAATATATATGTATATGTCATATATTACATGTTATATACATATAATATATGTAATATATATTATATATTATATATAATAAGGACTATTGCTATAATTATAATTATATATGCCACATTTTCTTTATCTGTTCATCTATTTTTAGACTCTTGGGGTGATTCTACATCTTGCCTATATTGAATATCCACCGCCCAAAACTTGGGGGTGCAGATGTCTCCCCGGTAAAATGATTTCCTTTCCTTTAGACACAGTACCCGCAGTGGGATTGCTGGACCATATGGTGATTCATTTGGAGTTTTTTGAGGGACCTCCATACTGTTTTCCATAGTGGCTTTAGTAGTTTACATTCCCACCAAAACTTTATAAGCGTTTCCCTTTCTTTTTATATATATATATATATATAATTTTTTTTTTTTATTGAATGGTAACTGTGTACATTGATGCACTTTGGGGGTACAGTGTGGTGTTTTCACACACAATCCGAGATACTTCCATCAAACTGGTTAACATAGCCTTCATGTAACTTTCTTAGTTATTGTGTTAAAACGTTCATATTCTACTCATAGAAAGATTCACTTGTACCCTTGTAAGATGAACCACAGAAGTGAACCCTTGAATCCCTCTCCCTCCAC
>CAUYQV010144654.1:0-19803 GCA_963574575.1 Galagoides demidoff | reverse complement strand
AAATGGCCAGGCCTTGTGGCGGGTGCCTGTGGTCCCAGCTAATTGGGAGGCGGAGGCAGGAGACTCACTTGAGCCCAGGAGTTAGAGGTTGCTATGAGCTGTGATGCCATGGCACTCTACCCAGGGGGATAGCTTGAGGCTCCGTCTCAAAAAAAAAAAAAAAAAAGAAATCTGCTACACATTACTCTTCCATTTTATTTACAAAAGGGAGTAGGAATTTTATACAAGATGCTTCCAGGGTCAACATGATCTCTGAAAAAAATGGTAGTAAAAAGATGCCCACTCAGGAAATCTGTAAATACCAAATCTTCCCAACTTGAAAAAGAAAAAGCCATAAAAAATTGGTAGTGCTTGCTTCTTATCTATTTGAGTATTGGTGTCTTTAAAAATGTGATGAGTATTAAAGCTACGGATATTTCACTTCCTAAAATGTCTGAATAAAAATCACATATTTAACATTTGAAAAAAAAATTGGCAGTGCTGCTAACCTAATTCTTAAGAAGCCCTACTAATTATTTAACAAATATTTGAGCATCTATTATGAGCCCTATTCTTGAAAGTCCAAGGCTGGAAGTGTTTTTTTCTGGAATTCTCTAAGCCATTTGTATGTAAAAGGAATTAAATTTCCATTCATCTTAACTTTCAAAAGTGGAAATTTCTTTTAGACTTTGTGGGAAGCCAGTGTTATTCCAGAGGGGAACAACATGGTAGTGACCACTATCAACATCCTTAATAATGTCAACAAAAGAAGTCTCTTAGAAATTAATCTAGTCATTCTCATCTATGGCTTCTATGCAGTACTTTTTTTTTTCTTGACCAGGAAACGAAGAAGAAAGTTAAAACTGGTGCAAGTCCTTTCTTAGGAGAATCCTCACCATGACAGGAACTTTCATACTTTGTGTATGGAAAACATGCAAATACCTACCTGGAAATGCAAATAAGCTTGTTAACAGAAGATAAATGTTCCTATATTCCTTTTGTCCCTAAAACTGGCTTTTGTCTTTAGAGAAATTATAACCTGTAACATACCCTTTGAAGCCAAAATAAAAATCACTTGATCAGGTGTAATTGGGGGAAAAAACACCAAACTGAACAAAGTTCAGTAACATGTACAGACACTACAGTTAGTAAGGAGAGTAGGAAGAAAAAAACAATACTTTTTTTATTATAGGAAAAAAATGACATTTTCAATTTTAAAAAATTCTTATTACCTTATCAAATCACAAGACAGGCCTTGGTCATTTAGTCTCAAAAAAAATATGATATTCCTTTTTCGACTTAGAAAAATCACTACTCTTTAAAAAACACAACCTGAAGAAAATACCATTTGAGAAAAATACAATTTAGGAACTGGAGGTTTTCCATTAACACCAGTGTAAGGTAATCATAACACCACCAAAACTTTAACAGAAACCCCAAACCCATAACCATATCAGAAATAATCCTACTGCTCTCCTTATAGTAGTTCTTTTAAGAATGAGATTCAAATACTTAAGTACTGCACCTGATTTCTATACTGATTTCTAGATCAGTAACCTATCTATAGAGAAATTGGGATACTGCTCATTTATATGCCAGAGCCCTGTCATACTTAAGATTCAATGATAACCTGAAGTCCTGTGTTGTAGGAGTAATCACTTAATAAAATCATTCCAAAACTCTTGGCTCATTAAAAAGAGATGTATTCATATATACAGAGTGTTATATGCTAACTGTATCTTCTATTTTATCCTCAGATTTTTTTCTAGATCAGAAAGCCATACTCTGTGAGACTAATTACAATTAACCAAAATGTAATGTTTAATTTTTTAAAGGTTTTACTAGAGAAGTACAGTGCTTCAACATAGCAGGTTGTCAATACACAAAATTCATTTCCAAACTTGAATTCAGGAAGAGGCAGAGAGGCAACTGTGAAGCCAGAGTTTTCTGCACAGGTGACTCATTAACATTATACTGACTAACTCAAAGAAGGGTACTATGTCTACAATGAGTCTCCTATTACATCTGTCTCATATAAAACAAGACATATAAAATTCCTGCATGCACAGATGTGCAATTAAGATAATCAGCTCTGGAATTACTACAAATATTCTAACTAAATAGTAATCCTATTAGTTGATCTTTTTAATTACAAAATACACCAACAGTCTATTATTTTTAGCAAAAGTGAACTTGAACTGTTTGATAAACACTGTTTTATTTTACATAATCTCTAATTGTTTTAACATCTTTTAATAATGGCACCCAAAGAGTTCTAAATTTAGAATGCTTAATTTTTAGAAGGAAAAGAAAAGCCAAACTTCAGAGCAATGTAACTGATACTCATTGAAACCGTATAATGAAGGCTAGACTAAATGTTTGATTCTCACCAGTACATCATTGCAGATATCTCTTAGCTCGGTCTCAATTTTCTCTCTGTATTCTCGAGCCATCTGCTGTTTTTTCTCGGCACCTTCCGTCTTTTGCTCAATACTTGAGACGACCCTCCAAGATGACCTACGGGCTCCTACAACATTCTTATACGCAACTGAGAGAAGATTCCTCTCCTCGTTGGATAATTCAGCTCCTTGCTCAGTTACAGACTTCATGCAGGCTGCCATGTCATCATATCGCTCAGCCTGCTCGGCCAGTTTGGCCTTCTGAACCAGCTCATTTTTATCCATGACTGGATGCTCTGCAAGGGGGAAAAAAAGGAGCATTTAAATATTTTTTTCCCATCAAAATAAACAAGCTCAAAACTTTACCTGTGGTCAATAGCCTTTATTAA
The DNA here is from genome assembly GCA_963574575.1 of Galagoides demidoff. Lineage (NCBI taxonomy): Eukaryota > Metazoa > Chordata > Mammalia > Primates > Galagidae > Galagoides > Galagoides demidoff. The sequence continues at coordinate 17,036 of CAUYQV010144654.1, read as the reverse complement.
CACCTTGAAACTAACTGCCGGCAGAAGATTCTTCACATGAACAATTAAAATGCAGCCTTCACAAAAGGATGATCAGAAAGGGGGTGGGGGCAATAGCATACTCAGCATGCAGAGCTAAATTTACAGCATTATTATCAATTTAGCAAAACTAAAATTTCATTATCTCATCTCTCTGTTCAGAAGATCCTAATTTCACATAAAGTCAAAGCACATTTGGTCAAAAGGACACCTTAAAAATATCAATCTTATTTCACCAAAACGTCAACTCCTTTCCAGTATCACAAAGTGATCCAAAATTAAGCAACTTTTCTTTCTTTAGCAAATATATGGCCTACAGAGAACACCAGGATTTCCATGATAACTTCCAGAATCATGATTCTTGTCACTGTAAGGTACTCATATCATTTTTCTTTTACAATACTTACTCTTATCAGGTGTGATTTATAGTTGGTATTACCCCACCTCAAATCTACTGATCTCTAAAATACTTGGCAGCTGATCACAGCATTACAATTTTACAGGAAAAATGACTAAATTGTTTGTTCTTAGATATTATGTATAAAACCACCAAGGATTGATATCTAACCTATCCGAGGGCTCATGCATCTAAACCTTGTTATATGCACACATGCTTAAAAAAAAAAAATCCAAGAGGCCTGGAATTTCAACTCTTTAGTATCTGTCAGCACTAAAATATGTTACTTAGGAAGCACTTAATCTACAAGTGTTCACAACGTTAACGCTCCAATTTAAACGTAAAATTACTGCATTTTGCTTCTAGTGGTCACACTTTAATTGAAAAGTTATCACGAGGAGTTGCCTTTTACCAAGACTTCATACTTTCTCTTCCCTCCATTTTAAAATTCCCTAGACTTTTCAATTTACTTCGGCTACATATTTCTTGAAAGACACTCTTTTCTAAGGTGCTAAAATGAAACAATACAAAGACAACTAATCCACAGTGATACCACAGAATAAGTAATTTTAAAGGAAAATCGCCGTAAGCGCACTTTTTAAGCACTAAAAGGTGAGCAGAAGAACCATTGTCAACCGCCAGGGGAATTGACTCTCCAATGTCAACCATAATTACCTTTCCAGGGAAATCCCACAGTACTTTTAACCAAATTTGAGAACAGGTCCCTACCTCTTAACAAAACTAATCAGCTAGTTTGGATTCGGGGAGAACTGTTTTATTGAGTAAACTATTCAAAATTCGTGTTCATGTATCTTCCTCTGGCCTCAAAATTAATTTTTCCCCTAGGAAGTCAAAAAACGTTCTCTGGTTAACGCTGCTTCTAACAAAAAATGATTTAAAACCAGTACAAACGTTTCTCTCCCCGGCCTCACTTCACTACAAGGGGAAGTAGATAAGGTTTCTCACAGAATAGCTGGTGCTCTAAAACCTCGCCTCGACATTGCGGGGAGGAGTCGCCGCACCCATTTAACCCTTAACTGACTTCAGACCTCGGATAGGGTGAAACGAAAATCCGCAGACCGTGACTTTAAAGTGCAAATCCTCCAGTCCCAGCTATCCGCAACCACCCCCACCTTGGCTCCGCCCAAGCTAGTGCCTCCGCAGAAGTCCCCGACTCTCCTTTGTCACGGCAGATCTATGTCAAGGAGCCCAACCTACCGCTGAGTGTTAATTCCCTCCCCAACCCCGAGCTAGAGGGAGGAGCAGCCGGCGCCCCCGCCCAAGCGGGGGGGTGGGGAGGGATGGAGAGAAGCCGCCCGACCCGGGGGCACAGACGCCAACCCCACCGCGGACACACCCCGCTCTCCCACCGGGCGTCTTCCTCCCCACTGAACCTCGCGGTGCCCCTTAAGGGCCCGACAGCTGCAGCAGATAGGGGGATGGGAACCAGAGGGAGCCACACCCAGCCGGGGGGGGGTGGCACGCCACCGGCTGTTATGCTGAGACTCCCCCGCCCCGCCAAGGACAGGCGTCCCAAAACCGAGCGCTGGGACCCTCTAGTTGTAGCCCGTTCCGTAGGAGAGCTACAGACACGGCCTGCAGGCTTTCCCATCCCCTTCCCGATCCCACCTGGGCCCAGAGCCCCCATCCGCACCTCCCCCGCCCATTCACAAGACTGGGAAAATGTCAGCCCCATCCCCCACTCCAATCGGGAACACGCAAGTCCTCCCTCCCACCGCGGAACCCAGGAAATTCAGCTCCGGGTCCCAGGCGGGCCCCACCCCAAAATCTCACTCCCCTCGGCGCCAGAGCACTGCCTCACCCTGGTCTACCTGGCGGGCTCCACCGGGCCCGGCCTGGGCTCAGGCCCGCTCTCGACCCAGCCCTTCCCGCCGGGCCCAGCGTCCCCGGCCCCTCCCCGCCACCGCCTCCCAGGGTGGGGGAGGGCCGGTCCCGCCGCAGAGCGGAGCGCGGAGGCTGCGCCGAGTCTGGGAGGGAGGAAGAGGGGGAGGGGAGAGGGAGCAAGGAGGGGGCGGCCTCACCTGCGCCACTGCAATGCCCGCCGTCGTCGCCGAGTCATTATCTCGGGCGGAAGCGGGGAAGGGCGGCGAAGGGGAAGGGGGTGGGAGCCCACGGGAGCGAGGGTGGGGACGGATTGCGGCCGGTGGCGCCCGGGCTATGCCTCGCCCATCCCCGGGAGCCAGTGACCGTGGGGTCCCCGGGGACCTCGCGTGTGGGCGCCCTTTCCACCCCGGGGCACGGGGAGGGGAAACGGGCACCGATCGGGGCCAGGCGTCGATCCGGAAGCCAGGACCGGAGGCGGCCGCTAGCCACCCTCGAGAATCCAGCGGAAGAGAAGCCGCCGCCCGTGTCCGCCTGAGGAGACTCCGCCTCAGCCCAGCGCCACCACCGCGGGCCGAGCCGGGCCGCGGGGACGTGGAGCGCGGATGGCACCCACGCGTGTGGAAAGCTGGCCGGGGACAGGAGGAAGTGGGGCGAGGCGGCGGCCGGACTCCTTACCTGTGTCCGGAGTGGGTGGCGGCGGACGGACGGACGGACGGGGGCTCAGCAGTCTCTGGGCGGCGGCGGCGGCGAGGCTGAGACTCTGTCCCTGGATCTCGCTGCTCACAGGCTACAGCCGCTCCGCAGACACGGGGTTTCCTCCAATCACCAGCCCCGGCAGCAGGGGCACCACACGCACGATGACGTCAAACGCTGCTATGGCAACCGTTGATTGGTGCCCACAGCTCTCGGGGCTCAGCGCAACCGCCGCTCCCCAGCGCGCGCCCTGCCCGCCCGCGCTAGAGGGCGAGCGGAGGAGCACGCTCCTCGCCCGCTACCAACTCCTCCCCACGCTGCTTGCCTTCCAAGTTCTCTACTCGTGTCCCCAGCACTACTGGGCGGGAAACTGGTTTTTTATTTCCCTCCCCACCGCTAACCCCCTTCCTAGCCTTCCCCTTAGATCCTAGACGCCCTCTATCTCCCCCGCAACCTCTGCCAGCTTACTCTTCCTTTACGCCCACTGGAAGGAAACTTCTCCCCGCCCCCACGTTAGCTTTCGTTCATCCTTTTGCGCCTGCGCTAGTCACTCCCTCTAGAAGGGGCTCCGGTTCAACAACATCCGGGACCCTTCACATTCCCTGCTTCACCCCTCCACCCCCGCCCTCCGTGCTTCGGGCTGGTAACTGCCCCAGGGCCATCCCGGGGCGGATTACGGGAGTGGCTTGGTGTCCCGGGCAAAAAGAGCAGGACCCAGGGGGACAGGGGCGGGGGGACAGGGAGAGATCAGACGGGGAGGGAGGGGCGGCGGGGCGCACTGCCTCTACAGCAGTGCACCTCCCTTTCCCCGGGCTCGGCCCACCTGGGCGCGCGGCCCCTCCCTCCAGCCGCCGCAGCTTTACCTGCTACTCCGGGAAAGCGGCCTTAGACCTTTTAAGGCTCGGAAAAGAGTGAGGCGATCGGCCCCTGAGTATGGCTGAGTGGCGGGGAGGTTTTCCAATCGGGAGCTCGGAATATGCACGCAGGGACAGCCGCGAGGGGACAATAGGTGGGCGGCGAGGTGGGCCGGGAGGAGTCAGCGGGAGGTGAGGCCTGAGGCGACGCAGCTTTCGGGAGGCCTCAGTTACCCAGGGGGAAAAAGGTCTCTTTAGATGGAGGCTTGGAGGTGATCGTATTAGTCTTAACAGGCAAAGAAATAGGCTTAAACGCACTGATTGGTTTTCTTGTAGGCTAGATGTAAAATAAAGATTTCATTTGACGACCTCATAATGAAGTTATTAAAAACAAAGATCATTACCTTTTTCTGGAAGCAAAGTTTGAGGGATGTCGTAGTGCCCGGGGCCCAGGTTGACCCAGCTGGCGGTGAGAATGGACCACAAACTGGGGGGACAGAGGCCAGGAAGAGGGGGAAGGAGAAGGGCGGAAATTGCAGGTGCCTCATACGGTAGGGCTCTCCACCCAGTTGACTTTAAGGAAGTTCGAAGAGCTATATTCACAGTAAGAATCTCTACATCTTTCCCCCTTTAAATGTGTTGGAACTAAGAAGAGACTAATGCTTGGATGACCTGCGCAACCTGGTCACAGTCATAGAGTGTTTATAGTTAGCAGTGAGAGAACTTGGAACGCTTCCTGTTACCCCCGTGTAAACACCTAGGCCTCCTTGACTTTTCCCTTACTGAGCACCTGCTAGGGGCCCTGCACTAAGCACAGCTGACAGAAGAGGCTCAGGAATTCAACCTCAGGTCCTCTGCAGCTGTCCCCAACCAGTTTCATGGAAGACAATTTTTCTAGGGTTGTGGGGAGTGGGGGCAATGGTTTTGATATGAATCTGCAAACAATTCATTATACACCCTGTACAGTCAAACCTCTCTGCTAATGATAGTGTGTAGCCACGGCCCAGCACTCGCATCACCACCTCAGCTCTACCTCAGATCAATAGGCATTAGATTCTCTAGGAGCGTGCAACCTACATCTTTCTTAAGGCATTTTAGGGTAGGGTTCTTGCTCCTTTGAGAATCTAATGCAGCAGCTGATGGAATAGGAAGTAGACCTCAAGTGGCCATCTGAGCACTGGGGAGTGGCTATAAACACAGATAAAGCTTCACTTGCCCACTGCTCACCTGCTATGTGCCTGGTTCCTAAGGGGCCACAAAAGGCACTGGTCCAGGGATTGGAGACCACAGCTCTAAAGAATTCAAATTCTCAGTAATAGACTCAAAATGATTCCTCATGCTTCCAGTACTTTGTCTTTTATAGGTGATTGATATAATGTCTGGACCTCAAGACTTCTTCAAATTACTTTCCCCTTTAAATGACCATTGGCATCGTACAGTCCATGAGGCGAGTTTCTCTGATCAGTTGATTTTCAGTGTTTTTTACTTTTATATAAGTTTTTGCATCATACTAGGTCAAATGGATGAACAAATTGATTAGGGTTTTATTTCTGAGATGTTCAAGTCAACTTTATTTGACTCTCAAGTAAATTTCTTTTAGGGAATGACTCACTTAAAATGACTAATATTTCGAAAGCTGGTTGTTTTTACTGTTTCCAGTTTTGTAGTAGGCACCAAAAATGAGACCGAAGACACTAAGCTAAATCTTTTTTAAAATGGAAATTGATGTTTTTTAAAATGTATTTCTCAAATATGGGTCTATGTAGAATATATGCTTTTTGTTTTAGAGAAAGTTTAGGGATTTCTCTATAAATTGTGGAATTATTTTAGGAAACAGCTAAGTTAGGTGTTCACCTCATGCTTTAAGTAGCAAGGTATTTTTTTAGTAAAACACTAACAGTAGGCACTGTTAGGTTTTACGTACTCAAATCAGCATATCCACCCAATAAAGACATAAGGAAGATGTAAGAAAGCAAGAATAGACAATGTCATGAAAGTCCTAAGGAAAAGTACTTTGAGAAATAAGAAATGACTTCTGGCAAAACAATAAATAGAATCTCTGAATTCTGGGAAAATTATTGGACACTTTCACTAGCCTGACTTTCTATTCAACTCTTAGCATCTCTGGTGCCTTGACGCTATGTCGATCAATTTCTGGTACACAACTCTTGGGTGGTGCTGAGGATTAATGAATATACATACATGTATATTTCTTACCACTACCCCTTACACAGAGTAACTTCGCTATTATTCAAGTGTAAATGGATAATATCTAATGGATATGTCTAGTGTTCAAAGGGTGTGAAGATAAAATGAAACAATATTTTTATGTCTTTTAGAAGTGTAGGTTTAAAGTTAACTCTGGAAATGCATAGTTATGTTGTTAGTACTAATGAGACATAAGTGATGAGACTGAAGAGCAGGCCAGTAAAGGGGACTGCTATGATTTCTTCAGAGTTGTGCATTACATTAAAATGGAAAAGAGGGCTGGGCATGGTGATTCATGCCTGTAATCTCAGCAATTTGGGAGGCCAAGGCAGGAAGACCACTTGAGGCCAGGAGTTTGAGACCCACCTGGGCAATGTAGCAAGACTTTGTCTCTACAAAAATATATATTTTTGAAAATTAGCCATACACAGTAACTCCTGCTTATATTGCCAGCCACTCAGTAGGTTGAGTTGGGAGGATTGTTTGATTCCAGGAATTTGAGGTTGTGGTAAACTATTATTTCTCTACTGCACTCCAGCCTGGTCAACCCAGTGAAATTCTATCTTTAAAATAAATAAATAGGCTCGGCGCCTGTGGCTCAATTGGCTAAGGCGCCAGCCACGTACACCTAAGGTGGCGGGTTCAAATCCCCAGCCCGGGCCCGCCAAACAACAATGATGGCTGCAACCAAAAAATGGCCAGGCGTTGTGACGGGCGCCTGTGGTCCTAGCTACTTGGGAGGCGGAGGCAGGAGACTCACTTGAGCCCAGGAGTTAGAGGTTGCTATGAGCTGTGATGCCATGGCACTCTACCCAGGGGGATAGCTTGAGGCTCCGTCTCAAAAAAAATAAAAATAAATAAATAAATGAAAACAAAATGGGAAAGAGTTCTAGTAAATTAACGTAAGTCCATCATTCCAATTAGAAAAACATCTCAAAGGATGGCCTCTTTTTAAAATTTTTTTATTTTGAAGATGGGATCTCACCATGTTGCCCAAGCTAGTCTGGAACTTCTGGGCTCAAAGCAATCTTCCCGCCTCTACCTCCTAGTAGCTGGGATTACAAGCACATGCTGGCTTGCTTGACTCTATTGATGATGCTGCAGTTACAGGATCTTTTAAGTGTAACAGTAATTTAGGCTATAATCTCACTTCAACATTTTGTTTGTTTGTTTGTTTTTTGAGACAGAGTCTCACTTTGGTGCCCTAGGTAGAATGCCATGGCCTCATAGTTCACAGCAACCTTAAACTCTTGGCTCAAGAGATCATCTTGCCTCAGCCTCCTGAGTGGCTGGGACTACAGGCGCCCCCCTGGCTGTTTTTTAGAGACAGGGTCTCACTCTTGCTCAGGCTGGTCTCCAACTCCTGAGCTCAAGCAGTTCATCCACCTTGGCCTCCCAGAGCGCTAGGATTACAGGCATGAACCACCATGCCCTACCTTTCAACATTGTGTTTTAATTGGAAATGTGGCATAGTACAGAGGACTTTGTTGTCAGAACTGGGTCTAAATTGTGGTTTATCAATCAGAGCTTTGTGACCTTAGGTTACTAAACTGGACATACTAGTTCCCAATCCTATCAGATGATTGTAATGATTAAGTGAGAGAGTAGAGAGAGGGCTACCTATAGTGCTCTAGGTTGCTATTATCTATTGTTGAAATAATTTTCAGTTAGCAGCAGAGGCAGGCTACCTCTTCACCAGCCCCATTCTTCTATTGCTGCCACAATGGGACTTCATTGCCCAGTCTCCCTTGTGGGTCCAAGTGGTCATGTGACTGAGCCCTAGCTCATGCCTTATGATCAAAGTGATGTGCTCCACTTGCCTGCCTGGTCCATAAAAACCTCCCTGTTTGAACCTCTATTCCATCCTTGTTTTTCCAGCTGAATGGAAAGGATTCTGAGGCTTTAGAGAAGGGTGGAGCCATAAAATGAAAAGAGCCTAGTTCCCTGAAAGGCTATGAAAGCAAATCCTGGTCATTTTGGAATTTATCAAGGGATAACTTCTGTTTTTAAGCCACTGAAATTTAGAGTTTATCTGTTATAACAGCTAGCACTATAATGTCTGTGGATGTCATTTTCAAGTTTAAACTGTGGGAATTATTTTTTATAAATGAAGAGAGTAAAAATGAAGGGAAACAAGAAGATTTTACAAAGAGGTGGCCAACATGTAGATCCTATTTTATAAATATTTTGTAAAATTTTATAAATAAAGGTACATTTAGCTGTAATTTCCCGTTTTTCCTTATGTATGGTGACTTTATTGGCACATTTTGGGACACCCTGACCTTAGAAAAGTAGCATTTCCTCACTGAACTCTAAATTGTTGTAATAGTCTCACTGCTTACTTTTTTATTTTGCTTGATATCATCCTTATTCCTCTGTCTACTATGTTTTTCAACCCCTGACTATTATCTCTATCCCTACATCCCAGACTCTAGCCCTATGTCCTATGATACTTCGGTAACAGACTGGATTTTTTTTGCATGCTGATTAAAAAAACAAAAACAACAAGAAAGTCAAGCTGACAGTGAGATCTCATTCCATACATGTCACGAAGCACTTAGTGAGGGCACAGTAGTCAGAGATTCTGCTGGTCATTGGTGATAAAGATGAGTAAGTCATGGACCCTTCCTGACGGGAATGACAGTCTAGGGACAGAGACACACTAAATGTAGCAACATTGCAGGGGGCAAGCCTGTAACCCTAGCTCTGTGGGAGGCTGAGGCAGGAGGATTGCTTGAGGTCAGGAGTTCAAGAGCAGCTTAAGCAAAGTGAGACTTCGTCTCTACTAAAAAATAGAAGAGTTAGCTGGGACTGGTGGTGGTCACCTGTAGTCCTAGCTCTTCAGGAGGCTAAAGCAAGAGAGTTGAGCCCAGGAGTTCAAGGTGGTTGTGAACAAGGCAGATATCATGGAATTTTAGCCTGGGCACCAGAGCAAGACTCCGTCTCAAAAAACAAAGCAAAACAAAACAAAAATCCACTGCAGCACAGCAAGTTTCCCTTAGAAAGTTCATATTCATCTGCAAACTACTCAATTTTGCTTTCCTGCCTTCAATGGCATTTTAAATTCTTCAGTTAAATTTTAGTATCCTTATCACATAGGTCACTGTTTGACAGATACCATGTTTCCTCACACCCTATTAAGGGCACAAACAGACATTTTCTATAATTTTCTTCTCTTCTTATAGTAAATTATTTTCAGATACATGCTCTTCCTTAGAGTCTTCAGATAGCGTTTTATTTCTTTGCACTCCAGAATTTTTGGTAGCCCTTACAGGGTGGTGATTGTTTTCTCTTATACGTCAATATGAGAAGTTTCTTCCAGTTTCAACTAACATGAAATCTCCTTTGCCTCTTTTTACTGTTCTCTTGAAAACTGCTAGATCTCAAGTGATAGGAGGGTGCAAATGCATACACTCTTGCCCAAATTCTGGAATCCAGCAGATTATCACCAGTCGAGCAGTCACCATGACAAGCTCTTACTCTGACTGGGTTGTCCTCAGTGAAGGGAATTTGTCAAGAATCAGAGGTGCTGGTTGCTGTAGCTGACACCTGTAATCCCAGAATTGTGGGAGGCCAAGTCAGGAGGATCTCTCCATCCCCTGAGTTGGAGACCAGTCTGGACAACATAGTGAGACCCCACCTCTAAAAAAAAAAAAAATTAGCCAGGCTTGATGGTATACACCTGTAGTCCTAGCTACTCTAAGGGTGGAGGTAGGAGAATTATTTGAACTCAGGAGCTCCAGGTTGCAGTGAGCTATGATGATGTCGCTGCATTCCAGGCTGGGCAATAAAGCAAAACCTAGTCTCTTCCCCTTCTTTTAAAAATGAAGAAAAAATACTGCAACACAAAAGACTTCTGATTCTTTAATCAACTGTGATAAATGAAAAGAAATAGTTTGGTTAGAAAATTCAAGCCCAATAAGAACCATGACATAAGGGTTTAGCCTTCCCTAATTTAATGTATGTAATAAAAATGGACCTAGCTTGGTGTGAAGGGCTTCCACTGGTTCTCATGCTTTGGTGGTGGACAGACCCCTGACCTAGTTGCTCTTAAGAAACTTTCTTTTTTAGTTCTGATTTTCATTTTCCCTCATCCTCGTGTCTCTGCCAGCCACAGGGAGGGAACTCATGGGGTAGTTTGGGGCTGGTCCCCAACAGTCTTGACCTCCTGAGCTCAAGTGATCCTCTTGCTTCCCAGAGTGCTAGGATCACAGGCATGAGCCACTGTGCTCAACCTGTATTTCTGTTGTGCCTTCTCCCAAATGTATGAACTCCAACTGAATAATAGTTTGAAGCTTAAACTTTTTTCTATCATCTTTGCTCTTCTTTTCAGAGAAGAAAGTATCCACGGTGGAGTTTCTTGATTTGGCCTCCTCTACACTGTGGTCACTGGAAATCCCTCCCAGACTTGTAAATGATAAACTCTTATTTTTCAAAACTCATGATATTTTAATGGGAAGATAGGAAAGGTTATAACAAGAATCTCAGCTTGACGCCATTTTAACATCTTAACCCTTAAGTCTTCACTCAATTATTTTGTATTGTATTCTATTTTCACATTTTGTAAGTAAATGTAAAGACTTAATTTGGTGTTAAGCAATAGAGATAGATTTTGGAAGTTACCCTTATCATTAGTGGTACAGAAATGAAGGTGCTGGTTTATATACTTACCAGAAGTTCAGTATAAATTCAGGTGTCACTTTTATGGAAAGGTATTCATACATTCAAAGAAAAATGAGGAAAAGTTACAGGTACTACCATGTGTATTCAGCCAGTGGAGCTTGCAGTCCTGTGACCTCCTTGAGGCAGGTAAAAGCTCCCAGGAGCTTTCATTTCAAAAGCATACTCATTTACGATTCACAAGTCATCAGTTCACAATTCTGAAAGCAATCATGGAATGAAAGGTCAGAACCATTTATCCCTTTCTAGCTTACAATTCCTCCAAGTATTCATGAACAAGTAAAGTGAGCATTTGGAATTCATTGCAGATTTAAAATACAATAAGAATGCATATATATCAGAAGAAAAAATTGCCCACCCTCTCTGGCAAAACTGGCATCTGGAGAAGGAATCAAGCCCAATGCCAATTTCTGACAGTTTTCTTGGGACCCAATATAAATTTTTTTCTGGACCTACATGAGGGCAAACTTTCTGTATTCTAGTGCTCCTGGTCTTTTCTTGGTGGCAATTGCTTTCCACTTGAAACGATTTTTAGGAGACTTCACACTTTCTTAGCCGTGAAATCCTCAGGAATCCCTGAAATATCTCAGTGACTTGATAAGAAACATAAACTGAACCCACATCGTGGGAAATGAGGTGGTCATTCTGGGCAATCTAGATGTGTGTTTTTGACATGATTAAGTTTCACACCGTTAATGACTCACTTATGTGTTAAACATTGATTTTTCGATCAGCCTAATACAGTCAGCAGGCTTCAGGCCTGGACCATTAAAAACTGAATAAGTGAAAAGAGTAGGAACATTCTAACTGGTAAGTAACCAGTGGAAGAAAAGGACACAGGTTGAACTTTCTCCAAAGCACCATTTGGAGAGCATCAAAAGATGTAAGCAATTTACAAGATGAGGTCAACTTTCTTTTTTGACTTTCCTATCCCTGTGGTAGCACCTAGTAATAGCTTACGCATGCAAGCAGCATAAATAAGTTAAAATATATCAAGCTGGCAGCATCTGTAGATAGGAGAAGGGGGTGAAGATTGGAAATAGTACAAAGGTCAGCTTTAAAAAGAACAATTAACTCCTGAGCTTCTGACAAAGGCTTGATTGTTTTATTAATTTGAGAGTCAGCGGTCAGGGAACAGAAGTGGCTATTGGCCTTGACCTGAGAATAAAGGAAATACAAAATCCAGGGAAAGCACCTAAAACCTGCTGGAAGGAGACGGAATGGAAAATGCCTTCCATGATGAGGTCTTGGTTATGATATCCTACTGTTTTTTGCTGAAACATCTCATGCGCTCTTCTAGAAGGACATGTAAATAGTATTAGGACCAGGGAATTCTGGAATGTCAGTAAAATGTTCAGTGACCCCCATGGATTATTGTCATTGTCTTTAGAAAGGCAGAACATCATCCATGAATTTGGGTTCTGGAAGGACCACATTTGTTCTTGCATTTATTCTTGATAAGATGTTTATTGAATAGGTATTTAAATACCAGATATGACAGGTTCTGAGATTAGAAGGATGAAACCGAAAAAGGCACTTCTGGACCACAACATAGTCCCATTTTGTGGGAAAAACAAATATATAGTTGTTCTCCAATATCTGTGGAGGATTGTTTCCAGGACTCCCTTTGGATACCAAAATTCAGGAATGCTTAAGTCTTTTATATAAAATGATGTAGTATTTGCATATAAATTTGTGCATGTCTAATACTTTAAACCATTTCCAGATTATCTGTATTAATAAATACAATGTAGATGTTATGTAAATAGTTCCCCATATTGTTTAGGCAACAACGACAAGAAAAAAAGTCTGTACGTATTCAGTACAGTTTTTCCCCTGGAATATTTAGGATCCCTGGTTGGTTGAATCCATGGATGCAGAACCTATGGATACAGAGAGCTGACTGAAGTAGCCATCTCTTTATAGGTAATTGATAAAGATTGGTTGAATGGAATAATGAATAAATAAATGGATTTTTAAAAAGAGGAAAATGGCATTTTAGAAATTATTTATACTCCTATGTATGGATAATATCATGAATAAATGAAATTCACTGATAAACACATTCTAAGTATTAAAGCCCAGAGATAATAGAAAATATTTCTTATTAAGAAAAACTGAGTAAATTTTTTTTATGTTCATTTCTGTGCAAAGGACCCTGGTATAGATTTAGTTAGGAATGGAATAAGACAGTAAAAGGAAGAAGGAAAGGAAGACCTGTACAAGCCAATTATATATAAAAACCAAAAATAAATGTCTTTTTGAAATATTGACTTGATTTAGGGAACAGAATCAAGACATAAATTTTAAAAGGGCTATTATAATAAAATTCAAACATCACCGCCAAATGTATTTCTAGAAAATATCCAAATAAAGGATTATATAAATAACAAAACCTAGTATTAGGCAGTGCCCATAGCTCAGTGGGTAGGAGGCCGGCCATATATATTGAGGCTGGTGGGTTTGAACCCAGCCTGGGCCAGCTAAAACAACAATGACAACTGCAACAACAACAAATAGCTGGGTGTTGTGGGGGGCGCCTATAGTCTCAGCTACTTGGGAGGTTGAGGCAAGAGAATCTCTTAAGCCCAAGAGTTGGAGGTTGCTGTGAGCTGTGATGCCACGCGCTCTACCCAGGGCAACAGCTTGAGACTCTGTCTCAATACAAAAACAAAAACAAAAACAAAAAAACCCTAGTATTAATCTCAAACTTTAATCTCCTGCTGAGTAGGTAATTTTTACAGAAGTTTTAAAATTCATGTAATTAAAAAATTACATATCAATAATAAAGGTTTTTCAATTTCTTTTTTTTCTACCATGAAGTATCCATAGTGTAGGGTTTTTTAAATTTTTGTTGATGGCCAGGCATAGTGGCTCAAGCCCATAATCCTAGCACTCTGGGAGGCTGAGGCAGGTGGATTGCTTGAGGTCAGAAGTTCAAGACTAGCCTGAGCAAGAGCAAGACCCTGTCTCTACTAAAAATAGAAAAACTAGGCAAGTTATGTGGTGCAGGCTTGTAGTCCCAGCTACTTGGGAGGCTGAGGCAAGAGGACTGCTCAGGCCCAAGAATTTGAAGTTGCTATGAGCAATGACGCAGGCCCCCTCCCAGGGCAACAGAGTGAGACTCTGTCTTAAATAAATAAATAGATACAATTTAAAAAATAAATAAAATAAAATTTCTGTTAATAACAAATGTCTCTCACAAACAAAATTTCTACAGCGTGTCTTTGCCTTGATCTAGCAGCTACCACAGTTTCTTGCACAAATAAAGCATTTATCTTTATTGAACGTAGGATGAATCCATGAGTGTCAGGTTTTTTTGTTTTTGTTTTTGTTTTTTTTGCAGTTTTTGGCCAGGGCTGGGTTTTGAACCCGCCACCTCTGGCATATGGGGCTGGCGCCCTACTCCTTTGAGCCACAGGCACTGCCCGAGTGTCAGGTTTTTAAAGTTTTATAGAAATGTTATAATGTTATGTTTCTTGGCCCAGACTTTTCAACAAGGTAGAGGCTGGAGAACCTTTGAAGGAGAAAATACAGATACGGCCTATGGAGGAGTCTGCAAGGTTTTCCATACTATACTTTCTTCCCTCCTCCTCCTCCTCCTTTTTTTGAGACAGAGTGTTCCTCTGACACCTAGGCTGGAGTGCAGGAGCGTCTTCATATCTCACTGCAACCTCAAACTCCTGGACTCAAGCGCTCCTCCTGCCTCAGCCTCCCGAGTAGCTGGGACTATAGGATATACCTGCTTCGTCCTGTCCTCTTCCTGCTGGCCAGAATGTGGGCACGATAAGGAGCCTGGACAGCTAACCTGGACAAGGCAGCATTTGAGGGAAAGTGGAGCAGCAATGTGGAAGGAGGCTGGGACTCCGACAACGGGGAACTGCCAGACCGCCCCTGCAGTGTTGTTGCAGGGATGAGTGGAAGCACCTTCTGTCAGTAAGCCTGTGTTTATTAGATTTGACTGTGCTAATCCTGAACAATACTGATGTAAGTAGCCCGAAAATTGTTACCTAACTTATATAATTATCATGGATTCTGTGACACTAGCATCTCCTAAGTGAGCTGTCATAACATGCCTTTCTTTCGTAGGTTATACTACCTTTTCCCCTACTTTTCCTGGGTAGGATAATGGCTAAAGTGATGTATTACCATATTTTATCTTAGTTATTCAGTGTGCCTCCTATGTAATTCCCATGTCTCTTTTTTTATTTTTCTTTTTTCTTTTTTTGAGACTAGAGTCTCACTATGTCACCCTTAGTAGAGTGTTGTGGCATCACAGCTCAGAGCAACCTCAAACTCTTAGGCTTAGGCAATTCTTTTGCCTCAGCCTCCCAAGTAGCTAGGACTACAGGCCCCCTCCACAATGCCCAGCTATTTTTTGGTTGCAGTTGTCACTGTTGTTTAGCAGGCATGGGCTGGGTTCAAACCTGCCAGCCTCGGTGTATGTGGCCGGCGCCCTACTACTCAACTGAGCTACAGGCGCCAATCCGTCTCTTTTTTTCTAATTTGTTAAAATAAGACTTATATTTCAGGTTCACACCTGTAACCCCAGCACTTTCGGAGGTCAAGGCAGGAGGATCCTTTAAGACCTGGAGTCTGAGACAAGTGTGAGCAAGAGTGAGACTCCATCTCTAGAAAAAGAAATTAAAAAGTTTTGTTTCTGTGAGTTGCTTTTTACTTTGGAAAAATATATAAATTACTTAATGAATAGTACATATGGGCAGGGAATAAGGAATTTATTTTTTGCTTTACTTATTAGATGTGTTTCAGAATTTCTTTGTAATCATATTTACTGATATAGAATTTACATATAGTAAAATTCACCGATTTTAAGTGCTCAATATAGTGAGTAGTGGCCTAGTCACATAACTACCACTAGAACCATCAGATAACATGTTCCATCACTCCAAAATTTCCCTTATTCCCTTTTGCGTTCAAATGCCTCTCCCTACCCCCTACCTTTGGCAAATACTGATCTTCATTCCATGAATAGTTTCACTTTTACTGTATAAATGGAAACTCATATGGATGAAATCATATAGTATGCAGTATTTTCTGTCTGACTTTTTTACTTAGTATAATAATGCAGACGTACACTTTACCCCATTTCTCCCAAGGGTGGTGTCTTGCAGAACTGTAATACAGTATCCCAGTCAGTATAATGACCTCAATATAGTTAGGATACAGAATATTTCCATCATCACAGGCATCTCGCGGATTGCTCTTTGATAGCCACAGCCCTTTGTGGCCTCCTACTCTCTCAGTAACCCCTGGCAACCATCCATTCTCCATTTCTACGATTTTACCATGTTAATGATGTCATATGGATGAAATCACAGTATGTAGCCTTTTGGAATTGGCTTTTTTTCACTCAGCACAATTCTCTGGAGATTCATCCAGGTTGCTGCATATGTAAGTAGTTTGTTCCTTCATATTCTGAATAATATTCCTTGGTATGACTCTATGGCAGTTTATTTAACCATCCCTCATCGCAGGATATTGAGATTGTTTCCAGTTTAGGGCTATCGCATATAGACCTGCTGTAAACATTTCACTACTGGTCTTTGTGTGAACATAGATTCCATTTCTTTAGGATAAATGCCAAGAGTGTCACTGATGCATCTCATGATAACTGGATGTTTAGTGTTACAGAAATTTGCCACACCATTTCCCAGAGGGGCTAGACCCTTTTATAGTCTCACCAGCAATGAGTGAGTGATTCAGTTTCTGTGCATCCTCACCAGCCTTTTGTATTGACATTATTTATTATTTTAGCCAACCTGATAGTTGTGTAGTAATAGCTTATTATAGTTTTAATTTTATTTACTTATTTATTGCGGTTTTTGGTGGGGGCCAGGTTTGAACCCACCCACCTATGGTATATGGGGCCAGCACCCAACTCCTTTGAGCCACAGGTGCCACCCTATAGTTTAAATTTTCATTTCTTGCTTGTTAATGATGTTAAACATCTTTTATGTGATTGTTCATCATCTGTATATCGTGTTTGGTGGAGTGTCTGTGTCTTTTTGCTGATTTTCTAATTGGTTTCTTTTTATTTGTTACTGTTGAGCTTTGAGAATTCTTTCTTTATGTATTATAGATAGTAGACCTTTGTCAGAGGGGTGCATTGCAAACATTTTATACTATTCTGTAGCTTGCCTTTTTTATCATCTTCATAAGGTCTTTCGCAGAGGAAAGGTTTTTTTTTTTTTTTTGAGACGGAGCCTCAAGCTATCCTCCTGGGTAGAGTGCCATGGCATCACAGCTCACAGCAACCTCCAACTCCTGGGCTCAAGCAAGTCTCCTGCCTCCGCCTCCCAAGTAGCTGGGACCACAGGCGC
>CAUYQV010144650.1:0-10733 GCA_963574575.1 Galagoides demidoff | reverse complement strand
TGGGAGGCTGAGGCAAGAGAATCGCCTAAGCCCAGGATTTAAAGGTTGCTGTGAGCTGTGATGCCAAGGCACTCTACCGAGGGTGATAAAATGAGACTGTCTCTACAAAAAAAAAAAGTGAAAGTACACACTCATTCATTCAACACATGTAAAAACATAATAAGCAGGGATTATTATCACTCACTCCTCTACATATTTAAAAACACTAATAACCCAAATGAAAAATCTGCTAATTCCTGCCATCCTGAAGCTTATGACCGAGTTTGTGTGTGAGGACAGAGTATATGGGGAGACACAGTAAAAACACAGATAATAAACAAGTACATTACAAAGAAAGAGACACTGGCTTTGCGAGAAGTATAGGGAGGAGGTGGGAGCGGGCAAGATGGATGAGGCATCAGTGATATCTGATACGTCTCGGGAAAAGTAACAAAAGTAAGATTTTTGTTTCCTTCAAGGAAAGCTTGAAGGAAAAATGTGGTACTTGGTTAGCCAAAATGATATCAGGAGAAACAGCATTCCAGGCTGCGGGAGTGGTGAGTGCAAAGGCCGTAGGAGGGAAGAGCCTTTGAAAGGAGTAGAGGCAGCAAGAAGGCCAGTGTGTGCAGAACAGGAGCAAGGGCGCCCAGGACGGGAGTTGGAGTGCTGGAGACAAGCTGGCCTTGGGGGGCTTCACTCTGAAGGACATGGGGAGCCACTGCATCACCTACAGCTCTTAAGGCTTCTGTCCCGGGACACCTCTGTTCTGCAGGGCTAAAGTTAATTGTTGACATTGGTCAGTATGGCTGAAGCTGCACTATTTCGGATTCCAAGCACCACCTCACCATCTTTGTTACCAAACCAGCCACGTCATCACTGACTCTATATTAAAGAGTACTAAGTTATCGGTTAATCCACGTAAGCAGTTGATGAAGAAGTTAAAGGCAGTATTGGTTTCCTAATTCCCATGGTCTCAGGGGTCCTCAAACTTTTTCAAAAGGGGGCCAGTTCACTGTCCCTCAGACTGTTGGAGGGCCAGACTGCAGGCTCCGGGACCAGTCTGCCACTAAGCAGGACAGGCAGCAGGGGGGCAAAAACACCCAGCGGGCAGGATAAATGTCCTCTCGGCAGGCTGCATGTGGCCCTCAGGCCATAGTTTGAGGACCCCTGGCAAATTCCTTTGTGTAACGTGTTCCAACAGAGAAGACTTTGTGTCCTATGAAGGGGCTGAAAGTAAGTAACACTGGCT
Organism: Galagoides demidoff; assembly: GCA_963574575.1. Taxonomy (NCBI): domain Eukaryota; kingdom Metazoa; phylum Chordata; class Mammalia; order Primates; family Galagidae; genus Galagoides; species Galagoides demidoff. The sequence goes on along the minus strand of CAUYQV010144650.1, from coordinate 9,505 downwards.
TTGCTGGCTCTCTGCTGTCACCATGGTTCTGTGAAAGCAGCAACAGATAATGTGTAAACAAATAGGTGTGTCTGGGGTCCAGCAAAAGCTTGTTAACAAAAGCAGATTTGGGTGACAGGAATGAGAGACAAGACAGAACATAGCACCGGGGCGGGGGGCCAGCAGGTGAGGACACAAGCGTGGTACAGGAAAAATAGCAGTCAGTGAACTTTGGTATCCGGCAGACCTGTCCTGCTACTCAGCTCTCCCACGAGCCCACTGCACACAGCAAGCACTTAAAAATAGAAGATAGCTTTCTTCTTCCAGAAGATATCTTCCAGATTTCACAGTGGGTGCAAAAATCATTGCAGCTGGGTACATTAATGGCTTTGGAAATAAAGGTTAAAGGATTGTCAAACAAGCCATTCTTTGCGTAAAAATGTCTTCCGTCCTGTCCTCCCCCTGCTGTCCTTACCGTACTCCAATTAAACAGATTGATACCTTTTGGCAACAGCTTGTACATCTCTTACTTTCTGTCTATTTCTCCTATTTTTGTTTCTCTTTATTCTTCCTTTTGGCCTATTGTTATTCACCTGTCTTCCAGTTTACCCCTCCTATTTTATAATACGTTCCGTCTGCTATAAAACCTCCTAATGATGTATTAATCTCAAATGCCATATTTTTTCATTCTAAAGTGTTAATTTGATTTTTATTATATTCCAAATGTCAGGTTAATTCTCAATCTTTTTTACTATTTGACCAAATTTCCCTCTAATATCTAAGTCAATGTCCTCTCTTTGTCCCTCGGTTTGGGGTAAACCTTATATATCTTAGCTATTAGCCTATCTCTTAAGTTTGAATATTTGAGGTAAAGAAAAGGAAAAGCTGTAGTTGATTTTGTCCAAAGGACTTAGTTTTTCTCCTGGGAGGCACACTTGTTGAGGTGTGACTCTAAGCCGTGTTCGGGGTAGACTGTGCCGTTTGTCACCTTATTGGGTCTTATGTGCAGTCCTCGGTCCTTGTGGGATCCCCCTCCTCTACTGCACACTTTCTCTGCTGTTGTGATGTTTCTAGTGCCCCTGGACCTTGGCGGAAATTAGATCCAACCTCTGCTTATCGATTGTGCAGCTGCTGAAATCTGCGCTCAGCCTCTCAGCTTGCCAGCTGCTAGGAGCTTTTCGGAATCTCAGCTCACGTCCAGCTGGGCACTGTTCTTGGGCTTCTTCTCTGAGTTTGACTCAGTCTCCAGAAATGTGCTTTAAGTTCGAAATCTGGCATCTGTCCCCTCATCCTTGCAAGACTTTCTACTTGGGCCCTATCTCTGCGTGCTTGAGTGTGCAAAAGTGTCTTAGGGGAATGTGGAGCTGGCCATCTGTGTGCTCCTCTGGAGGACGGCAGCCCCGGCATCGCTCACACTCCAGTGCCCCGCAGTGGTTCTGGGTATGTTATTCAGTTCTCCTTAGTCCAGGAGATACTCTGTCACAGCTAGAACCAACCCTCTCATATTATTCAACTTACTGTAATATAATTTCCATCCTATTACACTATTTCTGCTCTTGATAGGGTGACCAGTGAGTGCCGTGGGGCTAACCCAGTGGATTCTCCTCGGCTCTCACTCCACACTGTGCATTTGACACAGTTGACAGTTTCTGTATTTGGCTTTCATATCACACACCCTTGGTGTCCCTTGACCTCTGGGGCCAATCTTTGTCTGTCTTCTTTCTTGACTTAGCTTTCCTTTACCAATCTTGAATGCTAGACTTTTACAGGCCCTTACGTGCCCTTTCCTCTGTATGCTCCAACCCTCCATAGGCAGTCTTAGTCAAATTCTCAACCCCAATTTCTCTTTTCTTCTCAAGATTTCCACTGCCATGATATCCTGAAAACTTCCCAATTTGTGTTTCCAGCCAGGGCCCATTTCTAAGCTTCACAACTGAGGTCTGTCTAATGGTCCACCTGAGGTCTCCACCTGGGTCACTTACAAGGGTTTGCAGACTTAACTGTCTAAAACTGAACTATGTTTGTATTTTTAGGTTATCTTCTCCCACCTCCTTTTCAAGAGCCTCATCTCATCTCGGCAAAGGGCATCATTCTCCCCCCCGTGACTCTTGCCAGACACTTGGAAATAACCCTTGACTCTTCCCTCTCATTTAAGTCCAGCAGATTTCAGTAGCTCATCTTTTCATCAGAGCGTCCATCTTTTGGTTGGTTGATGACTTTACTATTACTTTACCGATTTAGAATTAATTTTTAAATGATTTCTAGGAGGTTCATAAACTTGAAAGCTACAGAGGTAGGCTAAAGGTAGATTCTGTAAATTAGCATCTTGTAAAAACTGCATTTGCAATTTCTGAAACTGTACCCTGTTAGGCTCAAAATGGCAGGCTCATTTTCACTCACAAAAAACTAAAAGGTTTAGATTTAGCATTCCCTCTAATCTATTAAATGTCTTAAAACTTAAAGTGTTTATTAAAATATATTTTAGTTAATGAGTTTCTAGAGAAACAATACAGAACAATTGATACTCTTATATTTTGTAAACTGACTTCAGAACCCCTGGACACAGGATGGTACCAGGGACCCTGGGGGACCTTGGGCAAGTCATTTACCTTCTTTGTTTTCCTCATTTATGAAATGGTAAGCGCTGTGGCTCTGCTCCTATAACATGATAAATAGCAATGGGAACTCCCCTTGCACAAGACACTCTATGAAGCATTTCACCTACATCATCTCATTTAATTCCTACAACTATGCCTGCAGAAAGGAAGTAAAAAAAGATCATCTTCATTTTACCTGAGGCTTAGAGAAGTTAATAACTTTTCAGAAGTCACATTGTAAATGTGGCATCCAGGCAGTCAGTCCCCAGAGTGAAAACTTGTAACTCCCGCTGTGAGAAGATGCTCATTTTTTCCCAGTGGGTGCTAATGTCTTACAGAGTGTGATGGTTGATCTTTCAGTGTCAACACCACCTGCTTATGGGCTGTTCAGAATTCTCAGTTCATTTTGTGCTGCTATACTGGAATACTTGAGAATGGGTAATGTATTGATTATTTATATTGTATTGCTTATATTTTATTTTTTACTTTAAAGCATTATGGGGTACAAATATTTTGGGTTATATGTGTCACTTTCATAATACTTGAGTAACAGTTGTAAGTGTGTAAGTGTGCTTGTCATCCAGGTAGCGTTCATTACACCCATTAGGAAGGTTTTTGCCCATCTCCTCCCTCTGCCCCCCTGCCAATTTACATTGAATTTTACTTCCCTGGATAGACATGTCTGCTCTTCAATTAATTCCAATTTAATCGTGAATACATGTGGTGTTTGTTTTTCCATTCTTTAGATACTTCACTTAAAATAATGGACTTCTGTTCCATCCAAATTGTTATAGAAGGCCTTATGTCATCCTTCTTTATGGCTGAGTAGTATTCCACAGTAACCAAATACCACAGGCTGTTTCTCTTTTTAGTGTTTCATAGTTCTCTTTGTAGGGATCTTTCTCCTAATTGGTTAAGTACATTGCTAGGTATTTTATTTTCTTTGTAGCTACTGTGAATGGTATTGAGTCTTTGATTTGACTTTCAGTTTGACTGTTATTGGTATATAGGAATGCTACTGATTTGTGTGGATTGATTTTTGCACCCTGAGACTTCATTGAATTTATCAATTCCAAGAGTCTCTTGGTGGCATCTTTGGGGTTTTTAATGTGTACGACGTATCATCAACAACATAGCAATAGTTTGACTTTTTCTTTCCCCATTTGGATACCCCAAAATTTGTTCTCTTGCTTGATTACTCCAGTACCAAGTTGAATAGAAGTGGTGACAGTGGGCATCCGGAGACATGGACAAATGGAACAGAGCAGAACTCAGATATAAAACCATCTACATACAGCCAGCTGATCTTTGACAAAGCAGACAGCAACATACTTTGGGGGAAAGAATCTTTATTTAATAAATGATGCTGGGTTTAAAAATTGGATAGCCAGATGCTGAAGAATGAACAAGGATCCTAATCTCTCACCACTCATAAAAACTAACTCTACATGGGTAATTTATTTTTTTAATTTTTCTTTATTAAAGTAAAATATACATGGAAAGTTTACCACTTTTGCCATATTTTAAGTTTAGTGGTAATAAATACATTTATGTTCTTTTCTTTTTCTTCTTTTCCTTTCCCCTCCCCTGCCTCAGACATTTATTAGGGACAGAAATTTATTTCCTATAGGCTGAGCAATCCAAAATCAAGGCACCAGCAGTGTTCGGTGTCTGCCAAGGGCCTGGTATCCACTCCCAAGATGACACTGTGGATGCTGCATCCTCTGGAGGGGAAGAGTGCTGGTCCTCACATGGCAGAGGAGCTGAAGAGAAAGAGAGAGAGACCTCTATGGCAAGCCCTTTTTATCGTGGCATTGATTCATTCATGAGGACAGAGCCCACATGGGATATAAACACTTCCCATTCAGCCCTACCCCTAACACCACTGCCCTGGAGATTATGTTTCCAACACATGAATTTTAAAGGAGACAAAAACAATGAAACTGTGGCACCAGATATCTGGTTAAACGTTATTTCTGCATGTGTTTGAGAGCGTGTTTCTGGAAGAGATTAACATCTGAATTGGGAGATGGAATAAAACAGACAGTCCTCCCCAGAGCAGGTGGATATCATCCAATCCAGTGAGAGCCTCTAGACAACAAAAAAGCAGAGAGAAGTTGAGTTCTCTCTTTCTGCCTGACTATTTGAGCTAACACTTCACTCTTCTGTATTTGGACTGGGACTTATACCATCAATGCTCTTGGCTCTCAGGCCCTTGGGTTGAAATTTCTCCAGTTTACATATGGCAAATTGTGGGACTTCTCAGCCTCTCTAATACCATGAGCCAATTTCATATAAATCCCCCCTTTCTATATATAAATGTGTATGTGTGTGTGTGTGTGTGTACATGGTGGCTATAAAGTTCAAGTTCAATTTAAAATATTTAAAATAGTGTGCAATTTTTTGGCCACCTTGTGTACACACACACACATACACACACAATTAGTTCTGCTATTACTCTGGATAACCTTGACTAACAACTCTTTTGGACACATTGAAAAGCAGTCAAGATTTCAGCCAGACTTCTACCTCCGAAAACCACCTGCAGTTTTGGCTGTGGGGTCTTTGAGATTGTCCTTACTGCAGTGAGATACACCTTCTGCCCTCTCATCCTCTCATACAGGCTGGGCTCCCGCCCATCTCAGCAGCTCACCACTTGCCTCTGGAGAAGAACAGTGGGAGCTGGAGCTGCCTTTGCTCCTTGGCTATTGGATCATCTCCCTTGTCGCTGCTTCCTCTCTAGGATGCAGTTGCAACTATAACAAAGAATGGTATAGACCCTAAGCCCTGTGCTAGTCCTTAGCATTTCCTCCTCTGAATCATGTCCTGGTTTCCCTTGGCAACTGCCCACAAAGCAGGTCTTCCTGTAGTTTTAGCATTTCATAGCTGAATGCTATTGTCAAGGTTGTTTACTATCCCGAATCCAGATTATTCTTGCTGTGGTCATCAGGAGATAGTATATTTGTCCATCTGTCATTTAATGTCTTTTTTAATCCTAATAATGAAAAAGCCGGCCAAAAAGAAAGGAAGGATCAGAAGGTGGCAGAGTAGAGTGCTTTCACACCAAAAGAATCTGTGATCTCTGGTTAAACACACCATGTTCAGGGCGGTAGGGTGGAGATTTGTCTAATCCATGCACAACCAGTAAAGTCATTAAATATCACTGCTACAAAGGGTCACAGACAGAGTTCCAGTCACCAAAGGGCTGAGACCATCCAGGTCCTTAGAGGCTAATTGCCTTGCTCAAGGCCCACCAGTCACTTAGCATTTGATTGAACTAGCTCTCCTCACACCAACGCTCTTAACCTTGTGTGGCGTCCCCTCTCACACACCAAACTCCTGTGGGAAGCAGGTATAAATCCCAGATCACAGACACAGTTGTGTCATGGGTTGAATTGTGTTTCCGAAAAAGATACTTGTAAATCCTAACTCCTGGCACCTGAGAATGCAACATCATTTGGAAATAAGGTCTTTTTCAATGCATTCGAGCTAAGATAAGGTCATCCTCGATTAAATCTTTGTTAGAAGAGAAGACACAAAGAGATTCACATAAGTTCCTGGGAGGACAGAGGCGGAGAGTGGAGTGAGGCAGCTCTGAGCCAAGGAATGCCAGGGATTGCTGGCAACCCCAGAAGCTAGGAAGGGGTGAGGAAGGAGTCTCTCCTGAGCCTTCAGAGAGTTAGCCCTGCTGCCACCTTTATTTTATACTTCTAGCCTTCAGAGAGAGAGAGAGAGTGAGAAGACACTTCTACCGTTTCAAGCCACCTGTTCCATGGTTGTTATGACAGTCTAGCAAATGAACACATTTATTAAATATTTTATTTTTTTCTGTAATTCAGTGTGCTCATTATGTTCAGTTCCCCCAGGTACGAGACACTTAGTCAGTTAGGTTCCAGGTAGGATCTAAGCTGCAGAGTGTTCCTATGTGTCCCACCCAGCTGTCTGGAGATATCCCTTGATTCCCTGTGGCTTCGTCAAATCTGATGGCTCCAGCTGTTCCCAGCCTGCCAGGGGACACCCGACTGTCAGAAGGCAGTTTGCCTTCCTAACACCTAGCCGTGGTGTTAGAAACATGTCCTCTCAACAGGGAGTACCTCTCTGTCATGACAGCTCTGGGGTCCGGTCTGGCTTCCTGTGACCCACGTGTGTCTCTTCTCTTTCCTCTACTGTACCTCTGCAGTCTTGAAAAAATATTTAGACCCAGTTCCCTCAACCCCATTTCTTGGTATTCTTCCTCCATGACCTGAATCCTCTAACCTCCTTGGAATCTGGATCACAAAACCCCCAATGTTGAACTACTTCAGTTTTCTGTTTGGCAATCAACCCGGATACTTGCTATAGAGGAGGGCTAGGAGAGCGGGATGTGCTGGTGGGAAAGCAAAGACTCTTAGTCGATTAATCAAAACTGGAATCTGAATGAATGCAAAATGAAAGAAAAATACAGTCCCGAAGGCAGAGACATGAAACCAGATGTCCACGGGCTCCTTTCTAGCTGTAAATACTCGAGCTGGGTCAGTCCATCTCTCTGGGCCTTTGCGCTCTCACGCACCAAAATGGGGAATTAAGACCTTCCTTCTAGCATTGTGAAAATTAAATTTAATGAGATAATTTAGGCAAAGTCAAAGTGTCTCCTTTCAGAAAAAAGCATAAAGAGGATACCAACTAGTTAAGTCAACATGTAACAGAGATAAGATGACTTTATGTCCGAGTTTTTTCTTAGGTAAACAGCCTCCGAGCCAACCCCAGCTTTTGAGCCTGAAGATTCCTTGTGAATGTGCGTCCTGCTGGGGTGCAAACCGCTCCTGTGGACGGTGTCTGGTTCTTTGAGGGTTTTTTCCTTTTGCGGAGGAAGGAATAGCCTGGTGATAACAGCGAGATTTTCAATTCTTCCTTATTAGTATTATTTTTGAACTTTGATCCTTTTGTGCTTTCGTGCATCCACATGAACTCTGCAGACGGAAAACACCTTCTACTTCAGTTTGCACCCGCGTCCTAATAGCGCGGAAGTCCCTGAGGAACTGGGCGCTCTCTCTGTTTTCTCCGGAGTTGCTGCAACCCGGCCAGAGCCCCGCTGACCGCCACCTGTTCCTTCTCTGACTAAGAGGTTGCTATGCGGCCGTGAGGCCACTAGATGTCGCACGTGGGGAAGGTTCTCCTGCGAGAAGAGGCGGCGATAAGCTCCATCCCTCTTCAGGCGGAGCGACCATCAATGTCGCACCAGTGACAGGCTGATAATATCTGTGGTTCGTCCACTTAATAAGAGCCCAGAAAGTTTACACGCCTTCTCTGCTGATAATTGTTAGAAAAGACTCCACGTTTAATTTAGTCAATGCAGAAAAAAAGGAGAGATGAAATAATATTGTTGAGGCAAAGGATGTAGAATCTCTACTAGGAATTTTCTATATGATTTTGATTACTGGTTCTCATCCTGATCTGACAGTGACAATCTGGGACAGTGTTTTTAAGTAATGTTCAAGAAAAAGTTACTCCCAGCTACTATGTACAAGGTACAGCACTAGGACCCAGGAAAGTAGTGGCAAACAGAACAATAGTTCTTGTCCCCCAGAAGGATTAGTGGAGGTAAGCAAAGAAACCTGGTCTTTCTGATGTCAGAAACATAAGGAAGAGCAGTCAGTGTTCCTGTAGCTAAAGATGTTTACCTTAAGGAACTGGCCTTCTAAAATTATTTCTATTTTGTATTAGTAGGTAGGAGTTTTCCTTTTAATATTGTTTTTGGAAAAACAAAAGTTAGGACCTCTATTTTGGTGTTCTGCTACAGGTTTTGGGAAATGTTCTGGTCTTTAAAGTCACATAGTCTGAAAACTTCTGCGTCTAATATCCCTACATGTCTGCTCACCGAGCCCAAGATGCCCCCAGTAGAGGTTACCCTCATTACAGCCACTTATCACCACTGCTGCTGGAGAAGCCACCCAAAAAAGTAGAAACAAAAGTCAGAAAGAAGCTTAGAATAAATAGAATCATAAATTGGGTAATAAATAACATTAAATCTTTTCCTAGGGAAACAATTTTACTAAAGTACTGGTTTTTGCCAGAAGATTATTGATACATACTAAGTTTGGGTAGCTAAGATTGCTTTATAACTTATGCTTTTATTTAATGCCTAGAGTCCCAAGTGGAATTCAACTTATCCTTTATTCTTTAGGTAAACAGTCTGGAATGGGAGGCACAGAAAGGAGAATTCTCTACCTAAAATAAGTGACCATGCCACGTTAACACAAGACTCGCCCTCCATGTTATAATCCATTCATCTCCAATCATTTAAAAACCTATTGCAAAAGGATGTTTGTTTAAAGTCAGCACAAACTCAAAAATGATAAAATGTGCAGAACTAAATGTGCCCAAATTAGTGAATGTATTATAGCAAGAGCCCTGAAATAGAGAAATTGCTGCTTTTACTGGGAACAAATGCCAAAGAAGTCAAGAATGTGGAGAAGTAAGGGGAAATGTAAGTGGAAATGTAAGGGGAAACACAAGGGGAAGTGTAAGGGGAAACGCAAGGGGAAGAGTAAGGGGAAACGCAAGGGGAAGTGTAAGGGGAAACGCAAGGGGAAGTATAAGGGGAAACACAAGGGGAAATTTAAGGGGAAACATAAAGGGAAATGTAAAGAGAAACACAAGTGGAAGAGTAAGGGGAAACGCAAGGGGAAGTGTAAGGGGAACCGCAAGGGGAAGTGTGAGGGGAAACTCAAGGGGAAGTGTAAGGGGAACCGCAAGGGGAAGTGTGAGGGGAAACGCAAGAAGTGTAAGGGGAAACGCAAGGGGAAATTTAAGGGGAAACGTAAAGGGAAATGTAAAGAGAAACGTAAGGGGAAACTCCTGACCCACAGTAGACACCAAAAATATTTAGTTGAAAAATAAAGGTTATTAATTCCATTCTTCATCTACATGTGGGAGTAGCCAGTTAGCAC